>JAVQJF010101691.1:0-53347 GCA_036023855.1 Gadopsis marmoratus
TGCGACAGAGAAAAATCATTTAGTCTCATATTGAAACTTCAAATTGTATTTTATCTCGTTGTACCAACGAGGTGAGGCAATTCCAATTCAGCAGAGTTTCACTTTTTATTTAAAAGACACGCAACACGAAGGTTTGATCAAATCACAGGATCAAATCTGTTTTGCATTAGAAATAGATTTTTTTCTTCAATAAAGTAAGACTGCAGCTCTCTGTACTGAATTAAATGACTTCTTAAAATGGATGATTTTTTTTTTTTTTTGCAGTGAAAAAACAGCACTTAAGTGAAACACCCCAGAGTGCAGCACCAAATCTCACTTCATCCTTCAAGGGGGTACCCAGACACACACACACACACACACACACTCATGAACACTCGTGCTTTCCATTTGCTATCTGATATAGCGTATTTTTGTGGATTTAATGCTTTGTTGAATCAAACAGAAAATGTGTAAAACTAATGTGGCGCCACTTTTCATTGGGTAAATATGCTTTGTGTGCCTGGCACCCTGGTTCCATATTTTGGGCGACGGGCAGACCAACAGGCTTCAGAGGCAGAGCCAAAGCCTGTGGCAGTGTGTGTGTGTGTGTGTGTGTGTGTGTGTGTTTAGCATGTGAGAGCTCATCTTTTTGGAATTAAAAGAGGAGGTGATTGACAACTTTTAGTGATGGCCGGAGGACCTATTTTGAATGAGTCCCGCACACATGCATGCTCACACACAGAAACACATGCGTGCACATGCATACCCTTCTCCAGCCAACTGGTCCTGAGAAAAGCCCACAATTTGTCCAGATTTCATCAGAGTAGGAAAAATGAGAGTTTAGCATACTGTCTGTAATGCATAACAAATCCTTAGTCCCCTCTGCCAAACCATACAATCAAAGGCCCAGATTTGACAAACAACTGCAGTCGTCTTGTTGTAAAAAGCTAGTTATTTGGGCATGAAGAGTCTTGGGTTCGTACATACAAGAGCCCCAGTAAAACATATTTAGCCTTTAACCTCTTTAATGCTAACTTGAAAGGCTGCTATTGTCTGTCACTGGTTTCAAATTGGCGGTGACACAGTCAGTCGGTAAAGTGATTCCCATGCCTCTCGCCTCGGCCTCGTTCCACATCTGCTGCATATCATTAAATGGAAAAAGCCAGTAAAAATATTTACTTCCCGCTCAGGCTCTTTGAGCTAAATATGCTTTTCCAGTTGTCTTTTCCAGATTGATTGGGCTCCGAGAAACGGTGATGGCCTTCCTTTATGTGCATCTGTCACAAATCAGGTGCCTGATTTTCATCAGTCATGTCCATCCTGTGACAGATTAGTGTTGCACAGCAGCCTGTTGAAGGCATGACTTGAGTACTTCATTTCTTAATTGATATTTTAACATATTATATGCCACCTCGACTCATCTGTCCTGTTCGTTCTGCCCGACATGCTGGTGTTCCTATTAAAATCTCACTTTCTGCAGAGAGTAACACACTATGTTGTGGCTTCAACTATTTTTGACTCATTCCTCCAAACCCTCAAATGAGTCTCCTAAATGAGGCATGTTACTCCTCCATCACTGTGGTAAATACGTTTGGCCCAAAGGGTTTCTTCTCTCCCCTGAATTAGCTCAGCATAATCTGTTTCCAAAGTAGCCTAATGTTGTGTGTGTGCGATTCCACAAGGAACGGATTATGCTAAGCGTATTCACAGCTGCAATACTTATTTGTTTTTTGCTTTTACATCTACAGATAATTAGTAGAAAAAGATAAAAGCGTTACAAGTACACGAGTGTGGGTTTTGAATAGATGTGAATAACAATCCGCTGGAATAAATACTCCCAAAGTGATGGTGGTTGGGGAAGGACAGTGTATTACTAATAATAAAAACACAATTAACATTTAAATGCAAATAATACGCTACATGTGAAACCACATACTTGGGTCGAAACAGTATCTCAAGTTGCATTTAAACAACAAAAGCACCAGATTTTGGCAAGTATGATGGAGATTCTTTGCTGACAATTTACAATTTTTTAAATTTGTTTCAGTGTTTCATGGACTTTTTTTTGTGTCCCACTAGGGCTTATAAGAAAAAGTGTGTTTCCACCCTGACATTGACAACAACCAGGGACTTGTAAAAAGACATTAAACATCAGCCAAATATTGGATATTCAGTTTGGTATTGGTTCCGGTGTTGACCTTCAGAAACCCATTTCTGTTGAGACTAACTCTGAGCCCACCCAGAACCTGGTTCTGGTTCTGCTCGAGGTTTCTGACTGTTAAGTGGGAGAGTTTTTTTTTGCCACTGTTGCCTAGCGCTGCTCATGGTGGGAATTGTTGGGTCGCTGTAAATAAAGAGTCGCTCTGGACCTGCTCTGTATGAGAAATAGCTGCCTGAGATAGCTTTGCTATGATATGGCGCTATATAAATAAAACTCAATTGAATTGAACTCTGTACTGCTAAATGTGCTATAACACATTTTTGGAGCAGCAGGGGCAAAAGGGTCATACATGTTTATAAAGACTTCAACAAGCTATTATGGATCTTATTTTGTTACTTTTCACCAAAATGTATTTGCAATGTAACACTATGTGTTCCAAAGCATCCCAGGTCCATTTCTCCTTCTAGATCACATTATTCCTGTCACATCCGGTACATCTGAGCCTTGGATTTAAAGCGCAGAATCAAACCCAGTGCTGTTTGAAACAAACCAGACCTTGACAGACAGACAGATCCCTAACCTTTGCTTTAGATTACGAAATAAAAAATGAAATGAAGGCTTAGCCCGCTGGATCCCAGACGACTTTGTTCTCCGAGGTATAGCTACAGTAAAAATCTGAGACTTTTGTATCAGAGCTCAGTCTCTGGCAGCTGCACTTATCCAGCATGTGCAAGTGTGTAGGTAGTATTTATTTGTATGTGTGCGCGTGTTGCCATGGGTGTATGCATACCTGACCATACCTCAGCAACATCCAGTTTTCAGCCAAGAGAAGAAGTGAAGGTCAGAGACCCCACGCAACTAGCAGATGTAGACAAGAACAACCAATTTGAATATTGGCAACACAGCGTCTTGCTACATCCCCCAGTCATGTACAATATACTGGCTGTGTCCTCTTCCTCCCCTCAGGAGGAAAACAAAAAAAAGCAGCAGGACTGAGTAAGGAGTTTGGCTTGATTCAAATTGGTCAGGTTATTACACTGTGATTTGCATAATTTCTACGAAGGGAATTGGGGGGGGGGGGCTCGGAGAGAGCTGATTAGAGAAAATGTCACAGTGGATTCACGTTTCAGCAGCAACTGATTGGACATGAAGCTTTCCAAATGAGCCTCGAGGACACATGAAAAGGTCTTCAGATGATGAGGAAAAAAAATCCGAAGAGAAGACGTGGAAGAAAGAAAAGAGAGCGGCGAAGAGGGCAAGCTGTTACCCCAGTCTTACTTCATAGACGCATCAAATCAAAGCTTGCAGGATTTTCGATGATCAGAAACAATCATTCCAGCGTATTTATTACATATTATGATGTAGAAGAGCTGCACCCCACGAGTTTTATGTGTCTTTTTTATTTGCATGAAGCCTTTGTGTCCCCGAGGCAAGTTCAAGTATTCACCCCAGTAAATGGCTTCACACAGCCAGGCATGAGGACACAGCGTTTCAAGCCGGGTTATTGGACAAGTCAAGGTTTTGCACCCCCACCCCCCCAACTTCAAAGGACTTTGTTTTTTTTTTTCAAATGGAGCATTATTTCCTCTAGCAGAAAATAAGACATTATTTTGCAGAGTGTTTTGCTCAAAGACGGAGAGAAACAGAAAGACAACAGTCTCTGGCTGCTGGCAGGCATTTTCCTGATCTGTGCCCGTACTGCAAACACCCCAAAATCCAAGTTATCAGTCACGTTACTTTCAACATGGATTTAATGCGTTACCCGTCACTCCGCACCGCTAACAGAAAGAAGGAAATCTTCTGATTTGCACAGCACAGGGGGGGAACTGTTGCTATACCTAAGATACATCCTTTTATGCTACTGGCTGCTCTGATTCATTTTAGTTATAACCATTTATGTCTGCCTTAAGTGTTAGGTTGACTGTGCAAAGCAAGTTTAGTTTGGTTTAAACTCAGCCACACCCCCGCTTATGACTAAATATATTGTTCTTGTTTTATCACCTAACATAAAGTGCAAAGGCTTGCAGGCAGAATCAGTTGCAGTCCCTTAAATAATTTAAATAACTAAAAATCTGAACTGGAGATTTCATACTTTATTACATTGGCTCTAACAACCAGATCTGGTCCTCATAAGTATTTTAACTTCTTTCAAATCAGATGTCTGGCAGATCCACGTTTACATTTCTGGATGCTGATATTTTACTAAGAACAAATCTCTACTGTGGCATATTATTGTATTTAATAGCAAAATCCAGTTATAAGATCATGATAAAGTCATTTCACATTCCTTTTTACTAACTTTTTATATATTTTCTGAATTTGTTTATTGACAGTTCAGACGTTTTTATGTTTTTTTAAAGGCAGTGTGTTTGGGTGGGAGGTTAAAATCAGTTGATGTGAAGGGACACTTGCTTAGAGAAGCGTTTTGAAGCAGAAAAAGGCTGAGAAAATGTGTTTCCAGGAGGTGAACAAGACGTTTCAGCCAAGCGAGCCACTGAAGGAGTGGAGCGGCTCAATACAGGCCGCTGTGGTGGATATGAAGTATCATGCACACTTTCCCTCAGGCCTTTTCTGTACACTCTGATGCAGCATTCAGATTAGGAATAGATGACAAACTAGATATCAGTCAGTGTTAATAAGAGATGACAGTAAACTGCAACAACACAGGGGTCGGCTGCAACAACACAAAGAACAGCCAACTGTCTTGTCTTCTCGCCGTCTGTCGCCACAGATTTCCAAACTAGATGTCGAGCAGTCAAATCTCTGCTCCTCTTTCAACTGAAACTACAGAACTAAACCCTCTGATGACATGCAGGGTACGGGGAAAGGTCCAGAGTTGCATTTTGGGATTTCCCACAAAGTAAATAACTGATAAATTGAAAATATACTTCATTCGTCACAATGGATAAAACAGAACTAAACATAGTACTGAGCTACCACAAAGTATGACTTCACACCCAACATGTAGAAACAAGTTAAACAGTAGAAAGTGAAAAAGGTCATTTAGGGAAGGTAGACATCTTTATGAAAATGAAAACACATTGCCATCAAACATGCCAACCTACATCCAAATTCAGTCACGTCCTGATGACAAATATCAAATATATCCTCGTAAAGATTTGCAAAATGAACATCGTGTCAAAATACACATGTATTTTGGACACAAATCGTGGACGAATCAAACACTGGATATGCCATCTTAAGCTGTTAGTAACTAACTTTAGCCAAGGTTGAGTTTCCGGTCGTGTGAGGAACAACTTAGAAAACCTGCTGTCAAGAGATGAAAATTAAAGGTTGAGTAAAATAAGTAAAATGTCTCCTCTCATCACGCCGACTCCCTCACACGCACTTTTCAACGAGCTGTTTTACTTCCTGTTCCATGTCATGTCCAACTAACCCTTTCCTGGAAAACACTGGCTGACATTTGAAGGCACCAGGTTCCGTTGTACACATAACGTCACAGGACAGGGCTCCAAACGATCTCTAAAGACAAGACTCTGACGTTTGCCACAAAAAGAGCGAAACCTGTAGTCTACAAAAAGGAGCAGTAAAGCGGAAACGGCGTTGATGTGCAGCAAGTGAAAGTTAATGTCTTAATGACCTCTCTTCAAGCATGCTTCGAGGAGGAATGAATCGTTCGTTAAGAAATCGTTAAGAAATGCGCCTTCCGTCAACTAAAGGGAAAAAACTGAGCACAAATAATACTTTCACGCCAACAACACCACCCCCAGCGCTCGGTCGATGTGAGCAAAGCGTCGGCTGCCTGCGTGCATGGATTGAATCATGAGAGTCTGAAATGGTGTGACTGCACACGGCGCAGATCTCTCCCAGACGTAAAATACTCTGGACATCCATCACTCAGCCACTACATGACATTTACAGCCACTGATGTGTTCGCTCCTTTGCCTTTACTTTGGCCCTCTGAACAGTGCAATGCATTCCACTGACGCACATGAGATGCTGCAGCTACACACTCACTGACGTAGAAACGGAGCACCTCCATAAAGGAGCAATGAGCACAGTAAACTTATATTTCTAGCTTTAAAAAGTCTACTTTGAACCATTATTTTTTAAGGTGTTCCTCATCTAAAAGAGCCAAAACGTCTACTCATAAGCTTTTAGAATAATATGTGAAAATACTGTTAATATTTTAGGTACCTATTCAGGATAGTTTTCCTGTATAAGACTGAATCCAACATCAAAACTATCTTATGAGATAAGAGAGATAAGTCTAACATCATCCATCTTGTTTTCAGATGAAAAAATATCATTTGTTATGAGACCATAAGAAAGGCGGATAATTTCCCAAAAATGTAAATGAAGAGAACATTTCACAACAGGTCTTTCTTTACCTTACAATTATAAGATTGATTCTAACTACAATAATCTGCCGGTGGTTTGATGATATTTCACACTGATTCCAGTCTAAATTAACTTGTTTTAAGAACAAAACAATCTGCTTTAATCTATCATGTTACATTATACATGCTTCCTTGATAGTGATATTATCAGAGAACATAAGCTTAATTTCCACAGTTATGCGGATGATACACAGCTGTATATTTCATTGGAGCCAAATGATAACCATTCTCTCTGCCATTTATCGACTGGTCTGCCCGAATAAGTGGATGCAGAACAATTTTCTTAAATTAAATGGAGAAAAATCTGAAACTTTATTAGTTGGCCCACAATCAAAAAGAGAGCTGGTTCTTCACAGGTTGAATCGGACGTCACAAGCCTTGGTGTTATGATAGACTCAGACTTTTAAATTCCACGTAAAGAACGTGACCAAGGCAGCTTTCTTTCATTTAACAAATATTGCTAAGGCATGGCCGCTCCTATCCCAACAGGATGCCAAAAGACCTGTTCATGCATTTATAAGTAGATTAAATTACTGTAATTCTCTTTTCACTGGTCTACCAAAACAATCCATTGATAAACTACAATTAAGTCAGAACTCTGCTGTCAGGCTTTTAACTAGACCAAGAAAGAGAGAGCATATCTCCACAGGTTTAGTGAACCTGCACTAGGATTGATTTTAAAGTTATTTTACTTGTTGGTTACTTGTTGGCTCTTAATGGTTTGGTACCAGCCTACATTGTTGAATCTTTGTCGTTTTAGAATACTTCACAGCCTCTTAGATCCTCTGCTGCTGTTTTTTGGCAGCTCAGCCTTTTTTAACTTTGCCCCCAAAACTAGGGATCTCCCTCCCCAAGGCTATAAGAGATGCAAACTCTGTTTGTTTTAATGTTATGTTTCAAATACTACATTGTCCCTGGCATACATGCTTTCGCTATTTGCTGTTTCTCGTCTGTTTGCTTGGTTTTATTGTGCACAATTTTATTATGGTTTCTTTGGGGGGTTTTTTTTCTTTCTTCTCTCTCTTGTTTCTTCACTTTTATTGTAAACTACTTCGAGCTACACCCCCTGTATAAAAGATGCTATGTAAATAAAGTTTATTATTATTATTAAGAGTTAAACCCATGATGGACAGCCATCAGGTGAGGCCTTGCTGCAGATTCGAGTGAAAGGCAGCTTGAATTTGCTGCCCGTGTCTGTGGACTCTGCTGTATTTAGTCTGATAATAAACCTGGGTGAGACAGAGGTGGAGGCACTCAGGGCCTCGCCAGGGCATGATAACACCTTGACAATTCAACACACATGTGCCGCGGCGTGCCTGGCCACAGCCTCGGGGCAGAGCCTCAACCAGCATGTGGAAGAGGTTTTCCACTCAGCTGAACGTCCAGCACCTCCAATACAGCGGCCCTGGAGCCAGATCTCCCTCCGTGGTATTAGGCATCGGGGCCAGCTGTGGATTAACGCAATTTGCACCTCCTCTCGGTGCAGGTAGCACCCAGCTCGTCAGATTTAGCCTTTGGCTCCACCTTCGCAGCCTTTTGTGTTAAAGCCAAAATAAAACACATAAATTCAGAGAGACACACACACACACACACAAGAAACCAGATTTTGTTACAGAACATATTACATTCACAGAGAGTAAATTTAATTCAAAGACCGTAATGAAAAAAGAGAATCTAATTTAACATCACTGCACCCCACCGCTGTTTTAAAACGCTTGAACAACTTCTCGAGGCGTTTTTGTTTCGTCCGCGGTGAGCTGAGACACTGCGGCATTCATACCATTTTCTCTCACATCCTGCCATCGATCCATCACTTACAGGTGGGGACCCTAACATAACAAGCTCATGATATCAAAGGTCGGGGCATCTGTGTTTTATATGCAAAGACCCTCAAAACACCTGTCAAAATCCATTCTCCACTTGACAAGTTTGACACATCCATAAAGAGCCCTGGCACCTCACAAAGTTTTTGTTTGTTCAGTTCTAGCCTTTGTCTCTTATATTTGATCAGAGTTGGATCACATCTGTAACTTTCAGACTCCTTGATATAGTGATCTGCGAGTGACATTTGGAATACTGCAATGTAAATGTCAAATGGCATTTACACTTCTCTAAGGAGGAAAATGTTAAAATAGCTAAATAACAGCCTGCGTTTATGTAGCTGCTGTTTGTGCAATGAAGATCAACTATTAACTCGGGAGGTTCATTCATTTAAACTGTGGTAAAATAATTTCTCTAAGACACAGAAACACACAGTCAGACACTGACTGACTAGACAAACTGATGACAGCGCGCATGCAGACACATTCGTGAATATTAAAAACACACAAGGGCTGAAGGTTTCCAGGAAGAGAAGCAAACGAGGAAGTGGGGAAAGGGAGGGAGCAAAGGCAGGAAAGAAAGAAAATCAAAGGATGGGGGATGGAGGGAAGAAAGGAAGGAAGGATGAGGATAACAAGTGAGGGAGAAAAGAACAAAGGTGGGAGAGATGAGGCAAGGAAGGGAATGAAGGAGGATGGAACAAAATGAGAGAAGTAAGGAGGGATGGAAAGAAAGAGGAAGGGATGATGGATGAAAGTTAGGAAGAACGGACAGATGGAGAACGGGAGGCAGTTGTTGCTCCTGCGAACAATTGACCTGGGCGAGCTGTAGGTGTTTTTTTGGCACACAGAGTGCTGACGAGAGGCTTAGCTGGTGTTGCGCCACTGTGGGCGGAGCATCCCACTGTGAGGGGACGGGGGGGGGAGGGGTGGGACCGGGGGAGGCTGGACTGCCCTCTGACACGACCCTGTCAAATGAGAGGGGAGCCACCACGTACTGTAGGCCAAATAGCTCAGATTAAGGTAAGACACCGATTTTATCCACTTTACTAACTGTGTTTATTTGCACCTTATGGGATACCACCTTCTTCACTCGTTTACCTTTTTGCCCAAATGTAGACGGGCAGTGTTTTTCCCACCAGATAAAGCAATGACAGCAACAGGGTGTCAGCATGTGTTTGTGTGCTGGCGATGAGCAGCACAGCAGCGAGGCCTGTGTGACGAAAAAAACAAATGATCGACGGGTAACAGAAGCTGATTACATCTTGACCTTGTTTAGCGAGCTAAAGCGCACCACACACCACACGCCAGGTATTCTAGAAGTTCACCTGGACAATGTGCTCCCCGGCAGCCATTCACTGGGCCTAAATGGCCGACGCCTTTCACAGCACACACAGGTCAGAGGCTCACATTCAACACACGCATCCAGCAACACGGGGAAGCAATACAAACGATAGTCCAGAAAGAACAGCAATACATCATAGCAGCACTGCCTGGTGGTATCATAAATATCAAAAAGATTTATTTTATCTTTTATGACTTTGATGTGAGAGACAACAGAAAGCTTTTCCACTAAATTATATGCGTACGAGAACACAGGCTATTTAACACATTATTCGAGATGCAGTACGTTACCTTTTACTCCCATGAACCGTATTGCTCCAAAACATTTACATGGCTTTAAATGTTATATTGAACCTTTTCTAAGCCCGCACAGGCCAGGAAGCAGGTACGTACAGTGATGGGCGTGACGTCAGAGGTCAGTTGTGGGTTTTTAGAGAGTGTGCAGACACGAACGTCTGCTTGTGTTTACCTGCTTTACAGACGTCAAATGGAGCTTTAAGAATGGACCTTCATCCAGTATTGCACTGCCCTCAAGTGTTCATAGTTGAAAGCTTTAGTTTTACAGGATGACGGTATCTGTATGTGCTGTGGGACAGTGTCTAATATAAGGATGCTTTGTTCAGTATAAAAAGAAACAAACACAAACGTCCAGGAGTAATTTAAATACAGGGGTCTTTGATAAAAAACACACTATGACTGTCTGTTTTTCCCCACTATATTACTGTTATAGTATACGTAGTTGTAACTGTGATACTACTACTAGTGCTTTCAGAGAAAGTCAGAGAGTAAACGTAATATTAATAACACTTATTTATATAGCACTCATCAAACTCAGATTGCATGGTGCTCTACAAAGGGCAGGCATAAGGCAATATAAATCTAATATTTAGAACAAAGGACAAAGCACAGTATCAATTACAAATACATTATTATTCTCTTTGTATACAATCTATAAATAAACTCTAAAAACAAAATCACTTACTGTACTTTCCTGTACTGTGGTATACTGTGTAGCAGTACTAGTAATAGCAGTAGAAATGACAACAGCAGGCTTGGTGATTTTAATATTTATGAACTGGTAGTACTATTGATAGTAGTACTAGTAGTAACTCTCGTTGGAGTAGGCACAGAACTAGCAGCTGAGGTCGTAGTGTCAGCAGTATTGTAATTGTAGCAGTGTTGGTATCACCATCTGTGTCATGGGATTTGTAGTAGTAGTAGTAGCAGTAGTAGTAGTAGTCGCAGTCGCAGTAATGGTAACCCCTGTGCTTTATGTTTTGGTTGTGGGCTGTTTACAGGTTATGAGTCTGTAAGGAGAGGGGAAGATCTGCTGACAGAGAATGAACACTTGTAATCGGTGAGTAAACAGGATTATTTCACTGCCTACAAAAGTCATTCTAGATTATGTTCAATCACTAATTGCAAAAAGATATATCATCAACGTTTCCATGCCATTCTTTTATTTTCTTTTAATTGTTATAATGCACGCCTTGTTACGACAAATTATACTGATTTTTGATAAGAAATTTTAATTAGATATTATTAATTCATTTAGCTACACTTTTCTTTTCTACTGATCAATTAATTTACTTGGGTTTTTTTTTTTTGCTAATTTAGTCAGTTAGTTATTTGGCAATGAAAGTTTTGCTTGAGTGATAGTGAGAATGACCACATTTTTGTAATCATTATAAGTAATTGTAAACACAGACTTAAAACTATGATTACTCGTTGGCAAAAATAATAATAGATATTTCTAGGCCTTTAGCAAACACAAGGATTTACTGGTTTTACTGCATTACTCCCCTTAAGATTACTTCCACTTAATTCATGAAGCAACAGCTAAAACACTAAAAACACTGTCAGTGGAAGAAAGAAAACCTATAATGAGTTATAATGAACAGGTTATTCAGATTTGACCCCTTGTAGTCTATTTTAAACTGTTCCTAAAAGCAGAGTTCCACATGTCAACAGCAGAATCCCCCACACGTGTTCGCATGTACTCAGCGTGTAAATGTATATGTCCACGCGTGCTGCTGTACGTACCATCTGGACCACAGAGCTCTGTGTCAGACGCCTGTTGTCCTCGCTATAGTTGGAGTCACCATCAGCACATTTCCAGCTTGTGTAAACACAATAAGAGCAGGGGTCGTGCTAAGGTCAGTGGCTTTCATAGCGGCTTTATGAAAGTTTGATTCTGACACAAAAGCACCACTGTGGACACACAGACTGACACTGACACGAGGGTTCATCTCTGTTTATAACCAAATAGAAAGAATCAAAATCAAACAGTTTTACGTGCTCAGATGTCAAAGTGCGGACGCTTGTTTGCTGTTGACTTGTTCACCACGTGATTGCACTGCATTTGCTGATACGGGGGAGGGGGGGGGGCGGTTAAAGTTTGAGCAGAGATGTCGCAACTTCAGTCCCTCGTGGAGGCTGTGTCATGGGAGAGTGAGGGATTTTGTTTTTGAAAGATCAGTCACTTGTGGTAAGTCTCGAAGCTCTAAGTTGTTTTTTTTCTTCTCATTTTTGTGTGTTTGCCGCTGGTGCCTGCAGCTATTTGTCTCACATGCAGAGCAACAAATCCGGTTTCCAGATGACACTGGACGGGTAAAGATATTAAACGTGTGTGTGGTGTAGACTGGAAAGTCAGCAGTGTTTAGCATTGAGTAAATAGACATTTTGAATGCTGAAGTTCCCTATTTGTTATCCATGCAGTCTGTGCATATGGTGAAATGACTTGTCTTGAAACATGTAAGAATTTATATTGATGGTTGATTATCTCCTTGCATTTCTGCTGTTTGTACACGCCGATATGAATAAGGGTCTCTGTCTCTCCCCCAGAGAGGGAGATCAATTTGCAGAGATGGCATTGGTATGCCTGACGGACTTTGAGGAGTATGCAAAGGCACATCTCTCAAAGGCCACCTGGGATTATTATGCAGCTGGAGCGGACGAATGCTACACCAGGGACGACAATCTACTGGCTTACAAAAGGTACAGCGGGGGGCGAAATAACGCTTATCCGTAGACATTCAAGGCCATCACAAATGCACAATTTAAGTTTTGAGTTTTAACTGTACCAAACACGACAGCACAGAGAGCGTAAAGGATACCTTTCATGACATTTATGACCACAGACAGTCATTATACAGCATGTGGAGCAAGTGCTGTTAGTGGTCAAGGTTAAAGGTTAGTGGCTTTATTTTATATATCTGTATATATTTGTATTTTTCTCTACTATGCTGATTCATGCACCAATACACCAAAGCAAATTCCTTGTGTATGAAAACCTGCTTGGCAATGAATGTGATTCTGATTCTGACAGAACAGTGTAAACTCAAGTGGCTGTGTTGGGGGCCAACATCACTTAATATTGTTTTAATACTAAAACTAAAGATCATATGTGGACACAGCCTGTTAAAAGGCCACAAATTTAAGCTTTTGTGGACCTTGGACTGCTGTAACTGATTGCTGCAAATACAGTACAGAATTTATGGATGTGATGTCGTATAATCACTAACAGGCTGTTTCATTTTACCCAGCGCTGCACTATCCATCCAACCCCCTGTAGTGAATAAGGAAATGTTTTGAAAGTTGCATTACCAATGGGACAAAGACACAGGCTCATGATTTTTCAATCTTGTCAGAACTTTTCCTTCGTGCATTCCTCTCAGCTTTCCTAATGTCTCCATAAAGACTGATTTTCCTCACCGTGATGGTTCTAGACATGTATGTTTTTGCTACGACACGCCTGTTACTAGGGAATTGTTTGCCGGTGCATTTGGGGTCAGGTTAGAAATGTTCCCCCAGCAGGAATAAAGGCTGAGGAGAGGTGATCTCAAGCCGTAGCTTTGGGGAAAACCAAATCCCGAGAGTTCTGTCCCTTCCTATTCGAAGAAATATGGCTTGTCCAGCAAAACACAGCATGTTGTCATCGCAAGAAGGGTTTCTCTTACAGCTGGACATTAAGATTGTGCAATGCTTTGTCAACAGGTTGGTTTGGTTCCATGGTTAGGTCATGATTTGTTTTTATTCTCCAAAGGAAGGAAACAGAAAATACATTTTTTAAGTGGTGTAATGTTAGTTAAAGGTTTTTGGTGGGAGTGTTTAAAATAGAATCAGATTTGACATGTTGTCATAAGACAGACTGATCTAATAAGATGTACTAGATGTGCCTTCTTAACCTTTTAAGTAACATTTAAAGTGATTACGGTTGGGCAATACCACCATACATATGGTGAAACAGTATAAAGTCAGTATAAGATTTTTGTCATACTCTCCATACCACTGCAGCTATCACTTTAAAATAATTATAAAGATATAATATGGTGTATCCCATCAAATCAATGAGCATATATACGATTTTTGAATCAATGTGAGAAATGGACCTTGCTTTGTTAGGTATTTAATTTGCTGGACATCCCTGTTAGATATTGTGACATAAAAAGCCAGATATAATCTTTAGTATATCGCCCACTCCTACCTCCTCTACTTCTTTAGCTGGTCATAACCCCCCCGACCCTCCCATCCCTGTTATATTTGGTGTTTGGTGTTTCGTCTGTACTTCACACTCAGGATCCGTCTGAGGCCTCGTATCCTGCGGGACGTGTCGGTGAGCGACACACGGACCACGGTGCAGGGGACAGAAATCAGCTTTCCAGTCGGCATCGCGCCTACTGCCTTTCACTGCCTGGCCTGGCATGAAGGAGAGGTGGCCACCGCTCGGGGTGAGGGTTGTGTGTGTGTGTGTGTGTGTGTGTGTGTGTGTGTGCGAATAGAGAACTATTAACATAATTCAAAATGCCTTTCTGTCAGTTACAATGCTTTTGTTAAAGGGTTAGTGACTTTAACCTTTAAACTTCAGAGCTCTAGGCTCCTGCATTGGTTGAGCTTTTGGCTTATAAAACTCATACTTTTGTAAAACCTTCTCTCAAATGGAGCTTTTGAGCCGCGACCCGGCCCCGGATAAGCGGAGGAAAATGGATGGATGGATGGAGCTTTTGAACACAAAAAGATGTTTGTATTTTGGAGACACAGGGTTTCTATCCAATAATAATGTTAGCACACATTGCCAACACTAGATGGGAGCATGCGACTGCAATAATCTTGTGCTGCAAGGAAGGTACCGTGCTGTTGTTTTCTCTGTACTAACAATAATCCAGCAACATCACTATGAATCTTTCTTGAAGCTAATTTAATCCTCAACTAATAAACTGGCCAACTGAGTTCAACACTTGATGTATATAGGCATCTATTATAGAGGTACCCAGAAATGGTGTAGCTTATTGTGACGGTAGACCTCTCAGATCGACATGTAAATTGGATCTTCAGTGATTTCTCAACTTCCGCATCACAGCCACAGAGGCAATGAACACCTGCTACATCGCCAGCACTTACTCCACCTGCTCAGTGGAGGAGATTGCAGCAGCAGCACCAAACGGGTTCCGCTGGTTCCAGCTGTATGTGTACCAGGACCGGAAGCTGTCAGAGCAGATCGTGCACCGTGTAGAGGCTCTCGGCTACAAGGCCCTGGTCCTCACCGTGGACGTCCCCTACACCGGAAAGCGCCGCAACGACATCCGCAACCAGTTCAAGCTGCCGCCACACCTCAAGGTCAAGAACTTTGATGGGGTGTTCCAGGTAACCGTTTCTTTTCCCCAGATATTATCTTAAACGATGTAAAGGCATGGCAGAAAACAAATGAAATGAGAAAAGACACAAGACTGAACAAGGTTCAAATTAAACACGAGCAGACAAAACAAATAAAGACATGTTAGGTCAACGAAGGAAAGACAAACTTTATACTGAGTGAAATATTCATACCCAAGTTGCCATTTTTCATGTTTGTACTGTTATATTAGATGTAAAATTCTAGATGTCTTTTTCATCATTTTAAACAAATTTCACTGCCACATAATTACGCTTCTGATGTTAATTTCAGGTACAATTGTTGCTCATTTTAGTACCTTGATGGTAATTTAAATGCTAACCGCTTACCACATATTAGCATATAGCTTGAGACAGTTGAAGTCATATCATAGCATTTGTGCATCAGAAATTACTTGTGTCACCTTGCGTGAAGTCATATATACAAAATAGCCAAAGCCCATGTACCAGCAGTGTTAGAGTTGCCTCATAACAATAGTTTAGGCATTATCAGTAAAAGTACGAGCAGCAGTACTAGTCCAGAGTACATTTGTACGTTAGGTGGATGCAGGAGTTCTTTACTTTTGTCCTCATAAAACATAAGCAGGAGACAGCAGCCCCAGAGGAATATGGGATCCCAGCCAACACCTTGGACCCCTCCATCAGCTGGAAGGACGTGTACTGGCTGCAGTCCATCACCCACCTGCCTGTTATTATCAAAGGAATCCTGACCAAGGAGGATGCTGAGCTGGCCGTGGAGCATGGCGTCCAGGGTATCATTGTGTCAAACCATGGGGGGAGACAGCTGGACGGAGGCCCCGCCTCGGTACTTACTGACCATATATAAGTTGTATTAAAGATCATTTTGTGCATAGAAGCAACAGATATCAGATAGCAACAGCAAGTACACAGCCCAGTTGTAGGATAACTGGGTATGTAGATATGTATGGTAATGCTAATATGTAGAGGTAATGCTAACAGTTGTGGTAATAGAATAAGAAGTAGTAGTAGTAATCAATACAGCCGTGAGCAGCCAAAGCAGTAGGAGCAGTAGTGGTGTGGCTTTAGTAGTGGCAATAACAGTACGTTTATTAAAAGTACAAGTAGAGGCAATATTACTGCACAGTAGTAGCAGAAGCTCTCCCTTATTAGTAGTAACTGTAGTAGCAGGATTGGTGCAAGTGATAGCTGTACTAGGAAAATAAATGTTTTAAACTTGTCAGCAATTAAGCAAATCAGCGCATTTAGCAAAATGTCAAACTGTTCCTTTAATGTCACCCGTAGTAACAGTAGTATTTGATGGTGATAAGCTGTAGATTCTATGAGCTTGTTGTGGCTTCGAGGTAGCCACACGTTTCCTCAAATAAGTCAAACCCAGCAGGATGCTTGGTAACATCAGTGCTTTGGTAATCCTCTTCCAAAACGCAAGTGAGTGAAATGCTGTTTAGCGAAAAGCCGGTTTGAAACACATCGCCGCTCACCAGCCTGTGCCCTGCTGCTGCACAGTATGCCGGCCCTTGTCATACCTTCACCTCCGTTGCTAACAGATTGACGCACTGTCGGAGATCGTGGACACGGTGCAGGGCAGGATCGAGGTCTATCTGGACGGAGGAATCAGGACGGGAAGTGATGTGTTGAAGTCGCTGGCCTTGGGAGCCAAGTGCGTTTTCATTGGCCGTCCAGCAGTGTGGGGCCTTGCGTACAAGGTACAAACAGCAACACTGAACACTGTGTACGTGCATGTGTGTTTTTAAGATTGGCCACATTAAGGTGTTTCTATCGGGAGATATATTTCCAATGTCACTGACACTGTTGGAGCTTAGGGACTTGTTTTGAGGTTTACAGTGTAAACCTTTCTTGACTGTTTAGGTTGCCGTTTGCAACTTGTAGAGCTGTACGAGCGCAATTAAAATCCATAAAGTCAAGATTTTGATGTGCTGTATCTTTTTGCTGACCACACCAAAAGCAACAACAGCCCTACTGTGTGCTGTAGAATCAGTGTTTACAGAAATGAATAAGCCTTTACCTGTCAAATGGTTGTCCATTTGACAGGTAAAGGCTTATTCATTTCTGTGGCTTTTAAACTAAAGCTGATGTGTTATGATGTTGATTTCATAGATATATACGATGACAGATTGTATTGTTTAGTAATTTTGGGTCGTGTGTGATCTTTCAGGGTGAGGAAGGATTGAAGAAAGTACTGCAAATCTTAAATGATGAGTTCCGTCTGTCCATGGCTTTGTCAGGTGAGAGATGTGAGGTCAAGTCGCTAAAACTGAAAAAGTGATGAGTGTAACCAAGCTAATGCATGTTCTGTCTCTAAGGATGTTTTTGTATTGATCTGATCCAGGCTGCAGGAACGTGGCAGAAATCAACAGGAACCTCATTCAGGTCTCTAAACTCTAGCAGACCAGCAGAGGGCAGCACTGAGGGCACCCACTGAACAGGACTCACTACTGAACCACACCAACATCCCAGGACTCCATCATGACAGAGAAAGTGAAAGATGTTCACAGAACCCATGACTTTATCACGTCAGGAAACATGAAACATGCGAGCAGCTTCCACAATTTGGAAATGACTCGTGTCTGATGTCCGATATGTGTTCGTGCAGTGTACAGAGTGAGGCAGTGTCTAGGGAGAGCTGAGGGTGAATAATGAAAGTGTTTTTGCTTTTGGATTGGAGAGGATGGAGAAGCCAAGAAATTTCTTTTGGTTATATTGTAACAAATGCTGATGACATACGCTAACGGCTTGAGATGCTGCCGGTGCTTGTGGTTGAATAAACGCCAGCTGAGGCGATCTGTTGCTCTTTTCTGGATCTATTATTAGCAGGCGATAACAGATGTAGCAGATGTCTGTCTTTTTTGTTTTTTGTTTGCCAACTGTATACTGTGTGAAGGAAATTTACACGCCCGACCATCCTGTGTTAACGCCGGAAAGAGTCAGGTGCAGTATTTCTACGTCTGATCGAGAGAGTTTGTGATTCAGATTCCCACCAGCAACTAGAACACACAACAAACTTTCAGCTTCCACTTTAATGTTGCATTTCAAAAGTTCAAAAGACCATTTTGTCCATTGTCTTCGCGTTGGATTGTGTCGAGCGTTTTACATGATTTCAACGTTCATCCAGCAAAAGAGATGAGACCACCTTAAAACGTAAGAGTGAGGGATTTAACTCAACACCTTGAAAACGGCTTGCTTATTTCACTAACACTATCACATA
Source organism: Gadopsis marmoratus (assembly GCA_036023855.1). NCBI lineage: Eukaryota > Metazoa > Chordata > Actinopteri > Centrarchiformes > Percichthyidae > Gadopsis > Gadopsis marmoratus. Next base: position 18,541 of record JAVQJF010101691.1, read on the forward strand.
AGTGTGGCACGTTGGGGTGGGGAGCGTCAGGATGCAGAAAGGCGCACACAGCGTGAACGAGAAGTAGCACAGGAAGTGACTGAGGTCTCGGTTAAGGTACAGAAACGGTGATGCTCACCCAGGCGCTTTGACTCTCCGACCAGCCGGCGCAGTGCAGCAGATGTTCTCTGCTCAGTGTTCCTCTCGGAGTTCTGGTTGGTTTGACGTACAGGCTGGAGGGAGGCCTTGGATCCAGTCTGCTGAGGAAGCTTTCTTCCAGGTAGGTCCACCCCACAGGTGTCCCTTTTGTTCTACAGGTTTTAGATTTAGCCTCAGCATGTGAGAGGCACCGGCAGGCTCAGAACATGACAAAGTAAAAGTACCACAAACTCATATGTGTGTGTTCATAAGGCTGCATTTCAGTTCTCTTTTGTAAGTATTTGTGGTCGCTGAGCTACTGTGCGTGCGTGTTATTACATTTGCCGGTTGAGAGCGAGCTTGAGTGCGGTCACGGCATGTCACTTTGTTCTCAGAGGTGATGTAAGGGGGACTAGAAACTGGTGGTAAAAGCAAAAGTACAGGCAGGCAACTTCCCTTTAAACATGCACTTATCCATTTTCACGGTAAAAGCGGTAAAACATCAATAAAGTGGTTTTATCCACTGTGGTTTTATATTTATTTCAATTTCCACTATATCACAACGATCACGCAACGGTGGAAGAAGCACTCGGATCTTTTACTTAGGTAAAAGTACTAATACCACACTGTCAAAATACTCCACTACAAGTAAAGGTCCTGCATAAGGTCCTAAGATCCTTAATTAAATAAAAGTGTGTGATTTGAGTATTATGAGTAAAAGGCAGTGAACTTTACTATTATATTTGATGTTTCTGGGTTAATATTCCTGCTGCGTTAATGTTGCATTTTGCTGCTGCAGACGCTTGTTGAGCTCACTTTAACGCCTTTATATCGGGTTGGATAGTTTCATCTACAGCAAAAGAAATCCCAGAAAAAACAGCCCTGTTTGCAGCTCGTTTTCCAGCTAATCCAATGGGGGTTTGTTTATTTAGCTCAAGAAGCAGGAGGACTTAATAATGGAACACTTAATCCATGAGTTTATCAGAAACATTCAAAGTCAGAATCATCAAATTTGGATGAAAAATCTAAAGTGTATCTACAGCTGTCAGACAAATGTAGTGGAGTAAAAAGTACAATATTTCCCTCTGAGATGTGGTGGAGTAGAAGTATGAAGCTGCATAAAATGGAAGTACTCAAATGCTGTATTGTATATTGTACAAAATTATGGAATATAAAGAAGAGTGCTGGCAATTATTTTTGTCAAACTCTACAAAAGACTGTGTATTATAGATAGATGAGGTTGTAATACCAGATTAAATACAGATTTTGTTTTTTTTTTATGTGTCAAATATGTTTTTAGTACTCACAACTATGAAATAGTACATGTCAGGTGTTTCCTGTACATGACTACAAGTGATACCAAATATTGCTGGAGCTACATGTGCTTACAAATATCAAACTGTTATGTTTAATAAACCAGCCTCTGCATTTCAGGGGTTGATTTTATCTAATGATAAACACACGCTACGACATAAAGTGTGAGATTGCATTACAGAGGATGTGGAAAATGAATGCTTTCCTGTCCAGCAAATACAGCAAATTAAACCTCGCAGAATAATCATTGTTTATTTGCAGAGAAGGGACTGACAGTTTAACTCAGAGACCGGAAAGACTCATCAAAGGTCAGTGACGTTTGTACTGTGTGCCAACAAGCGAGGCCACATCAGACGCGCAGAGTTTGGAACGCTGCGAAACAGAGAACCTCACTGCAAGGTGGCTGACTTCATACAGAGGAAACCTTTAACTCAATACTGACTGAACTGTTGAACCACACAGACAAAAAGGGGTAAATAATGAGTCATCTTAGTTATATTTCTGCATCAGAGTGGATGCAGAAAGTCGAAGTTCTGACTGTAGGTTGGAAAGCCTTTCCTGTAAATGTCTTCTGCTGGGGTCAAAACAGCACACTCTCTACTACCAAAACAACCCCGTGTAGCTCCTGAAATTTATCTCTGTCCTCTAAAGTTCTTCTTCTGTCTCCATGTAGGAAGTCTCACCAGCGCAACAACAGTCCCCAACCCCAAGAGGCCAATGAAATGGGGTATGGTGTTTTCTGGGGCTTCAGTGTTTCCCTTTTTATATTTCAACATTTCTTCCTTTGATATTGCACTTTGTTTGTTGTTTTTTTTTTTTTTGCCACATTTCAACACCCTTGTATAATATATCATATAATAAGGCTCAGTAAAGGGTGTGTCACTTAGTAAAGGTTTTATCACTTACTGGTGTCTTGAGGTTTGAAACAAGATCACAGACAATAAAAGCGTTTCATTTCTGTGTTTTCACATCTGCATAGTTGAGCTTCTGCCTACAATCAAATCCAAAGTCCATTTTGACCCCTGCTACTGATGCGTTTCCAAATGTAATGCTCTGAATGACGGCAACAAGTGCTATGCTTCTTAAAGCGTGTTTTTAAGTGCTTAACAATTCTTTCACCTGAATTTTTATGCATTTGGATGCCTGCATACTTATAATTTTAAATAATGCACAATTTGTGTGTTTAAACACACTTGAAAATCATTAAAATAAAGCTTTTGTTCGGTAGATTACAAGACTTGTCAATCAATTAAAGAGTGAGAGCAGGTTCCAATCTTGTGGTTTGAATTTAAGACTAAGGCTTATCAACTTACTTATCCATTTTTTTTAATTAAGAAGAGATGATTGAATTCAGCTTTCCAAAAGAAATAAATGTGTATTTTCTCTTTCCTTTTGGTATTTCCTTTATTTCACTGGATTTACTGTATGTGTGTAGCTTTGCAGGAAACGGTTTCAAGAGAAGAAATGGTTCACTGGTTCCTCCTTTTCAGGTCACAGAACACGCAAAACACAAAACAGATAAGGGACCTTTGTAAGCTGCATTGGGGAAGAAGGGGCCTCTAGCATTTAACAAACTTCACTAAACAAATGCTTCATATTAGAGATGGTTACAGTTAGGCTTTGGGCCACGTAAGGAATGACTGCCAACGCAACAGAACGAAGCGGCATTTGTACACAACCTAAGAGATTAAACTCATAGGATCAAAGTCTACCATGCAAATCTGCCAAAACAGTTAACGAAACTTTCAAAATAAATCTTGGCACATGTTTGTAAAAGTGCTGTTACTACCCATGTGCTAGTTTTGCCCTAATGTGCATAAAATTGATAGAAAATAGGTTTATAATAGAAATTCCATGAAGCTGTTTGGGTTGCAGACTCGACACCGTAACTCTTAAAACCCTGATGCCCCCGAACGTCACTTAGGTCACAACATCAGATTGCACTAGAAGTAGAATCTAGTGTCAGTGTGGTGGGGGGTGCAAAATGTACACAGCAAAGCACAAACTGCTCTTCTTCCTCCTCTGCAGGGGAAGTGGAGACGACAGCGGGCCGGGGAGGCTGAGCCGCAGATTCTCTCGCCTGGGCAGCAGGCATCAGTCCAGGGATCCTCCGAGACCTCCAGCTCAGCCAGAGAGACCTCCTGCTCCGCCTGTTCAACAAGGTGTGTGTGTGTGTGTGTGTGTGTGTGTGTGTGTGTGTGTGTGTGTGTGTGTGTGTGTGCTCACTGGCTCTCCGTAGCTCCGATTTCTATTGTATTTATTGATCCCATCTGATACAAGAAGAAGAAGAAGTTCACACACGTCTACGAAGTTTGTATCCGAAGTGCTCCATGCAAGCACCAACACTGGTGAGACAATTAAAACATGTGATCCGGGAATCAGTGGTGGAAAGTAACGTAAAGTATATTTACTAAATGAATGTACTTAAGTACAATGTTGAGGTACTTGTACTTTACTGGAGTATTTCCATTTTATGAGAGTGTATATGAAGTAGTTCAAATTAGTTAAAGTACCACTTACATACATCTACAATGACCCAATAATGTAATATAACACTTACAGGGGCAATTCTGCATAATGCCTACTTTTACCTTTGATACTTTAAGTACATTATTGCGATCATTCTTCTTCGGTAGCAACTGCATCATGCCTTTCCTCATCTGTCAATATCTGCTCTCCTTTTGGGTTTGATAGATGAAAGGCCTCCTCCACTAGCCCCTGCTCTAGCTTCACTTCCACCACCAGCTCCTCTCCCCGCCCCCATGGAAATGCCACCTAAACGCCCAGACAAAGCCACAAAGCCCAAACTCCCCCCTCGGCCGCTGTCCAAGGTGTTCAGTAGCACTGAACATGGAGCAGCTGTGTTGCAGGTATTCACCGATCAGCCATAACTTTGTGGGCACTGACATGTGGAGTGAAGAACACTCATTATCTTGTTACCATGGCACCTGTCATTTGGGGGCGATATATTAGGCACCAAGTGAACATTCACACAATTAATAGTTGAGGTGCACACCGGCCCTCTTGCTTGTAGTACATTGAAGATTTGTGACAGGGATTTACTCATGTCAAAATGCAAAATGCCAAGCTATTCGTGACAACTATTTTTTTTCCCACAGGGCTTTGATAGTTTTCGGGGAGATGAGACTCTCTGTGACGTGGTCTTGGTTCCCGGGGACAGCAAGGAAACGTTCCCAGTCCACAGAGTCATCATGGCTTCATCCAGTGACTATTTCAAGGCAATGTTCACAGGTGAATTGTCCTGCTTTTATTCGGCTGAAACCGGACAACATAGGACACTTGGGCATTTGAGCTCAAGACAAAGTGAAATACTCAGTGACAAGTGTATTATATGTAATGCAACCCAACAGAACAGACAAAACTATTAGGTAATATACATGCATGTAATGTAGATGCAGAATACATGCAGAAACTACAGCATCAACTAGAGTCTACAGCTATGTTTAGTGGCTTTTAGTTTAATGTGCTATCATGCTATTGTTTTTTTTTTTTAGTATTTAAGTATTAATGTACTGGGCAAATAAACATTTTGATCTCAAATTTTGATTTGGATTAAAGGTTAAGGAATAAATTAAGTGATCATCCTGAGAAGAACGTGAATGCATGTGCCAAATTTCATTGCAATCAATCTAATTGTGCCTCTCGTCCAATGTCGGGTGGGATTGGCTCCAGAAAATGAAGACTTTACTCCTGAGGCTTTGCAAAAACATACAAAAAAACAGATTCCACCCTGTGGCAAATATAAAATACCAACATATGTATTGCTTTCAGGGTACCACTAGTCATACATACATTTTTAGATAAACATTTATATTCATGAGAGGAAGCAGGATTTGTTGGCAGTCTGACTCACTTCTGCATTAAACTTCCTTTCGCGTGCAGCCTCACTGAAGATATTTGCATTTGACACCACAAACTACCTGCAGTACCTTTATTATCCACACACTGTATAAGTGTGAGCAGGCAGGCTTTACAGTGTCAGCTGTGTCTTTGTATCTTGCTGACTGTGCACTTTGGCATCCTGCCTGCACAAGACAAATCTTCTGAAACGATGTGCAATCATTCATTCTCCTTGCCTTTGTCCCGTTGACCTTGTTCTTTCCTTGTTCAGGAGGCATGAGGGAGCAGGATATGAGAGAGATCAAGCTGCATGGGGTCACTAAGTTGGGTTTAAAGAACATTATAGATTTCATCTACACATCCAAAGTCACCCTCGACATGGGTAATCTCCAGGACACACTGGAGGCTGCAAACTTCTTGCAGGTCATGCCTGTCCTGAAATTCTGTAATCAGCTTCTGAGCAGTGAGGTGAGGGGTTTTTCTTTCACTCCTATGATGTTGCATCGATTCATTAATGTCAGGTTTTTATATTCAGCTACATTGTAGGTCAAGCTCATTAAGCTGCCTCTGACAGCTCAATGAGCCAGTGTAGCTGTATACTTATCTGTCCATTAATGCATACTCTCTCTCGGTGTCAGTTATACATTAAAGAATAAAAGACTCATGACTGGTAGCAGCTGCAAGGCAGAGCAAAGGCGATAATTATTTTTATTTCTTATATTAATTTAATGTATTCCCTTCCTGTGTTGTTCTTCGATACAGATCACTATTGATAACTGTGTGGAGGTCGAGCACATCGCCACAGACTTGCTTCTGGATGACGTTCTGCTGAATATAGGTGAGAGATCTAGGAGCACTGTAACAAAAGTACAATCTTAAACATGTATGAATACATAAATGAGGCGGAAGCTTCTGTATTGGAGTAAAACCTGTAAAGCCAGCCTGTCCATCCATCAGTCCATTATTTATACCCACTTTTCTATTATTAACACATACGGAAAAAGAAGTGCAGATGAGTGTATCAAGCATCCTTATTGGTTCAAAAACAAAACAAAAAGAAAAATTCCTCAGATAACAGCCGGGGCCTTTATTTACCTGAACTACAGCAGGTACCAGGCCTTTATCTGAAGCAGGCTTGTATTTGCCCTGTTAAAGTTCGCTGTTACTCAACACTTCCTGTATCAGTTTCAAATTAAAATCCGTCTAATAAACGTAGACGTAAAGACACGCCTGCAGTGACAGAAATCAGGCAATTACACTTTAGATGAGTGATCCAGAACAACAGTGTTGAAAATAGCGTGATTATGCTGTTGAGTTTATTAAATTAAAGCGATGTAAATATACTATGTTAGTTGGCGTGCACATAATATGATATGATATGGAGTTTATCCAGCCAGGCCGACCTTTATTTGTTCACGTCGACCACACCCCCGGCCATTACTGGAGGCCCGGCTTTTACTTGACTACCAATTTTTTTAAGGAAATACTGTAAACTCATGATTATCAATGTTGATCATCTTTGTTGTGTGAAACATAGGCAAATTTGTGAGCCAGAACCTCTCCGAGTTGGTGGAGTGTGGCCGCTACCTCCAGCTCTCTGTAACCAGCATGGCCAACGCTCTGTCCAGCAACTCCCTGGAGGGTTTCTCTGAGTTGGAGCTCTACCACATTGCCAGAGGATGGCTCGACCACGACTACCCCAATCGCCGCTCCTCTGTCCATGCCTTGATGCGCCATATTCGCTTCCCACTGATGAGCCCCAGTGAGCTGATTCAGATCTCCCAGGAGGATGAAGAGGAAGGAGACTCCATGATGCGCTCTGAGACGGCCTGTGTGAACCTCCTACTGGAGGCCAGCAACTACCAGATGATGCCTTTCATGCAGCCAGCTCTGCAAACTGAGCGGACACAAATACGGTCAGACGCCACCCACATTCTGGCACTGGGTGGTGTGATGCGGCAACAGCTGGTGGTGAGCCGGGAGCTGAGGCTGTATGATGAAAAGACCGGCTATTGGAGGGCCCTGAAGCCCATGGAGGTGCCACGTTACCAGCATGGTGTGGCTCTTCTAGGTGGCTTCCTGTTTATTGTTGGAGGTCAGAGCACCTACAGTTCACGCTGCACACTCTCAGGGCGATATTCACCCAAACACATATAGGCTACACCACCTAAATAGGCTACCTAAAATGCAAATCAGTGAATTTATCCTCCATTTTATTTGCCAATCCAACACTGATTCTTGTTGACTCCTCAGGCCAGAGTACTTATGACACCAAGGGTAAGACGGCCATAGACAGCGCTTATCGCTACGACCCGCGCTTCGACAAGTGGCTTCAGATTGCTTCACTCAACGAGAAGAGGACTTTCTTCCACCTGAGCGCTCTGAAGGGCAAACTGTTTGCAGTCGGAGGAAGGAATGCCACAGGAGAGATTGGTGAGCTGCTAGTAATTATCCTCATTTAATTTAAAGTCCAGTATTCACAATTTTATAGCTCAATCTGTCTCTTTAGCAGCTAAACGCTCTATTATGTTCACCAGCTAGACGCTAACGGTGTCAGTCAGCAGTTTGGTGCTGAGCAGGCAGTGTACAGTGGGTATTTAGAGCTGTCTTATTTTTGTTTCTTACTGGAAACAGCTGCCTGCTGCAGCTGAAAATGACGCTATGAGCGCGGTGAGAGAAAACCAAAACAGTAACGTTGCAGCCAAGCAGCAAAACAATGAGCTGAACCTCAGAGCAGCTGCAGTTTCATGTGATAATTCTCTGTAGGTTCGTGTGAACAGGGCCTTTCGATACGTTGTTAGTATGAAAATATCAATATAAGTGACTTTACAATTTGCATATAATTCTACTTCTGCTGCTACTCTCACCGCGCCTTACTACAGCGATTACTACTGTTACTGCTGCTGCAGCAGATTCTTCACTGGGACAAACAAACATATGTGAATTAGGATTCTTTCATTGCCCTTGCTTAAGTAAATTTCAACCCCAAACATCTCTCTGCCACTTTGATCAGACTCGGTAGAGTGCTACAACCTGAAGAAAAATGAGTGGACATTTGTGGCCAATATTGTGGAGCCTCACTATGGACATGCTGGGACAGTTCACGGGGACCTCATGTACATCTCAGGTAAGATTACACTGTTTAACACTGGGATAAGTGCAAATGCAGTGCTAAAGTCGTAAAATTTCATTTGTGCGTGCATGCGTCCTTCCCTCAGTTTGCGCCATCTAGAGTGACAGTTCAAAATATGTTAAAAGGCACAAGCCTTAACAACAAAATAGCCCATTTGTCAGTGCCTTCCTAAACTTTCCCAGTGACTGTTTGAAAAATGACTCGTATGTCCATTTTCTCTGTAACCTCTACGGTCACAGTCTGGTTAAGTTTAAAACTAGGTGGTCATGGTTGGATATGCAGAGAGCTTGCCTCTGCGCTAAGAAAGAAACCAACACTGACTGTTCGCGGAGAAAAGGAAGCGACGTTGACAAACAGTCTCCTGTGTTGACCACCCGTGCAGTGTGTACCTGTGTTGTACACCCGAGCATCTCACTAAAGTTTCTGTCTAACGTCCAACGCAGTTCCTCCCTTTGCTACTGAGAGAGTACAGTCATTATTGACTCAGTCGATTAAAACCTACACAAAGGCCATTTTTGTTACGGTCTATGGACTGGGTCCAGGGTGTCTGCCTTATTTGGACGTTACTTCCTGTGCTCATTAAGTCTCCCGTCTGTGGGAGTGCAGACACCTGGGTCTTTTGCTCACCTGTGACTCATCCCCTCATTACGTGAGGTGTATTTAGGTCCGTGGCTGAGCCTTTGCTGGTTGTTGGGGCGTTATTCCTATGGAGGTCACATTAGGAGCAGTTTGTGCAACTGTGGTTTCCCCGTTTTTGGTTGGCAGTTTGTAACTGTGGGTTTCCTCTTTTTGCTTTCCGGTGTCCTTTGTTTTTTCATCTGGATGTGGATTCATGTGTCATTTTGTTGTATTAAACACAGATTTTGCACGGAGCGTTTGTGTTGGCTGCATTTGGATGGATACATCTCTTTTGAGATGCATGCATTGTCTGCTCTTGGGTCCTTTCCCTGCCTTCTATACCTCGCGTGCTCATGACAACCAATAGCAAGCAGTTTGGTAAAATCTACTTTATTTTTTTTAAATCATATAAAATCTCTGGCTGTTGACCGGGAACATCATTGGCTTTACATTTGCCCATGGCGTCTCTGAGGTAGTTAAAGCTCTTGTGTTGCATACTGCTTGAGGTCTAACCAATGTGATGAATGTGCTACAAACACATTTGCTGAGTTCAGCTTTAGGTGTTTGACAGCGGAATCATCAAATCCACCATGCAGTGGCACTAAATCAGCTGTCACAGCAGCACTGCATGCGATCAATTTGGGGTCTCACTCTGCTTCACACTGTTTTTTGCAAAGACTATCTACAAGCGACAAATGCCACTTTGACGAGATGAGTCATTGACAAAGCTGTCTGACCTATTTGAAACCACTTCCTGTTTAGCAGCAGACTCCCACAAACTGCTTTTGGTCTGATGTGAGGCAGGCTGCTTTGCAACTTTGGACAGGAAATCAGTTTTTCACGTTGAGAGAGCAGGAAATGGTTTCACACGTTGCAACACTTAAAACAAACGGTTCTCAAAAGCTACAATACATGTATTTACATTACTTGCTAATTTCCTTCCACGGATTCTAACTTAAAACTCAGGCTTAGTATAAACTAGTAAGCAAAAAATTCAAAGGTTTAACGTTGGAATATTTAGAATTTTCTTTCCATGTTTATATGTAGGTATACACATAATGAACTGTGGACCACGATTTGAGATTCAATATACAAACCAGTGAGCCTTTAGCCACTCAAAGTATTATGTTACATGTCATGGATTGAATAGATTATGACTAAGTGTTATGTAATGTACCTGTAATGGTATTTATGATGCTCATCGAGAGCTGATGTCTTTTTCTGTGTAGCTATTAGAAAATCTATTCAAAACAAAGGTATTAACATTCTTGAATACCAAAGCATTTTATGTAAAACCTGTACACGTGGTTTTTGTTTTGTTTTTTAAGTATTTTGATTGGCTGAAGGCCTCTTGGTGGTTTCCTTTCTCACCCTAATGGTCAAACATGATAATAACCACCGTCAGATGTGTTACTAGGTTATATAACATACCAGTGTGTGTGTGTCCTGTGATTGATGATGAAGTTCCTGAGAGAAATGCAAATTGGGCCGGTGTGCGACATTTATTCCTTCTCTGGCGGCTAACATGTTAACACAGTCAGCTGTCTGGCATGCTTACACAGCCGACAAACAGCTCAACATGAACATTGCTATAAACTGTCTCTGGCCTCGTTTTGAATGTCAGTCCAGAATCGCATGTTTAAGACCTCTGCCCACTCGTGAGACACACACATGGCTCTCTGTGTGTTGCTAAATGTCTGATTATTGTCGCACGTTAAGTGAATTTGTGCACTCAAGTGATTATCTGTTCTACAGGAGCTACAATATACAGCTAGCTCTACATATTATCTACTGTCATTGATAAAGAAGCATTTAATCTTATACTTGGTCTTCTTGCGTGTAAGACAATGCTTGTGCAAAGTTTACAATCTGTGATGGACAATGGATGTGACTTAATCAAGTATGAAGACGTTTTGTGCTTTGCTACATTGTGAGTGTTAAGTTCCAGAATTAAAGTTCTTAAAACAGAACCGTGACCACAAAATGTGCTCTTTGCATGTTGTAGCCCGTTAATAACAAATACGGTTGACTGCTCGGGGCGCGTAGAGATCGTCATTTCATGGTGTGCAGAACATTTCGAGCAGAAGAGGTACCCTTTAATCTTAAATGGACATCTGTGCACGACACATTAATCTATTTAGCTTTTTCACAGTTAAAACAGGAAGCGGTCACAACTTCTTTTCACTTGATAAACACATAGCAACAGCATCCGATGACTTACGTGCTTCTTTCATGCATATTATCTGTTATTTCGATATTTTGCCTATTTTACCATTTTATCATTTTAATTTCATTTCTTTCTTAACTGTGGTAAGGAAGGAAGTGCAAACAAAGAATTTCACAGTTCACGGCAACATCATGTTCCAACTATAACGACCTTGACCTTTTTAGTTGACTTTTTTTTTCTATTTCATATGGTATTTTAGAGAAAGGAGGGTGTGCGGATGAAGCTTTTAAATAAAGTAGCAAAGAATCGCATTTAAAAGAGACATTGCTCGCACCACCTTTAGAGTGTAAAAGGAAGTGCGTTGGTCATGTCTGTACAGGAAAGAACCTGACAACTGTCTCAAACTCCCCCACGGACTCGTCCACATCAGAGCAAAGTTCAGAATGACATTACTTCATATTTCGTTAGCTTGTGATGAGTATTTATCTTAATTTTCACATTCATCGACTAAATGATTAATTGTTTATTCCATATCTATTCTTTATAATAAAAAAAACTAGTAAACACATTGTGGTAACTGTGAGATGTTTTATATACGGGAATATTTTTAAGATTTTGTAATATTTGTTGGACTTTCTTTTGTCACACAGGTGGCATCACCCGCGACACGTTCCAGAAGGAGCTCTGGTGTTACGATCCAGTCGCAGACACATGGAGTCGACGAGCCGACATGATGGAGCTCCGCGGCCTTCACTGCATGTGCACCGTGGAAGACAGACTCTACGTCATGGGTGGGAATCACTTCCGTGGCAGCAGCGACTACGACGACGTCCTGGGCTGCGAGTACTACAGCCCGGAGACAGACCAATGGACGGTGGTGGCGCCAATGCCACGAGGCCAGAGTGACGTTGGTGTGACGGTATTTAACGGGCAGATCTACGTGGTTGGAGGGTATTCCTGGAACAGCAGATGCATGGTCGACATTGTGCATAGATATGATCCAGAGCAGGACGCGTGGGACAGGGTGTTCAACGTGCTGGAGCCCCTGGGGGGGATTCGTGCCTGCACCATGACAGTTCATCTGCCGGAGGGCTCGGTGGATGAGGCTCAGATACAGGACTGTCCACTGCCCACAGATAAAAGCTGAACCCACTGTATCATAATGAAGGATGAAGGAATGCGTCAAAAGCTACAGTGTGTCTCATTTACGTGGTTTTTGGTCTTCCTTAATGATAATGGACTTCCATGGCACAGAGTCATAAGATGTAAGCTAGACAACAAAGACAACATGTCTCTATTATGATTCAAAACTGCTGTGCCTTGTTGCTTTAACGCAAGCTTACTCGATTACTGTTAGCGGGAACTGTGTATGGATAAATGTCTAATGTGTTCTGTTTTGTATATTTATAGTGACATGCAGGAGAAAATAAAATCTTGATTATGATCTTCGTGTTGCATGTTGGTCACTGTCCGCGAACGCCACATTCCCATCCGCCGTTAAGGGCGGCAAGAAAACCTGCAAGAGCTTCAGCAGCTGCAGGTGTGTGAACGCATATTAACACACAGAAACACACACAGACTCTGTGGCGCGTGTGATGAAAGTGAGTGACGATGAAACTACCCTTGAGCCTTCATCCTTCACCTCCAGATAAGACTACAGACACACAGTGATAGCAGCTGCTATGCCAAGGGAGCAACAAACGCTGAGCAGCACTTAATTAAAATAAAGCAAATCATCTACATAGAAAAGAACTTTTACAAATATGATAATACTGGTTAGAGGGAGTGGCCATATTCAGTTCAGTTTTATTTACATAATGCCATATCATAAAGTTATCTCTGGGCACTTTTTCATATAGGGCAGGTCTACACCGACTCCATATGACCCAGTGTACTATTTACTGAGCAAACCATGGCCAACTGTAATTCATCACTGTGCGAGGGGAAACATATCTGGCACACAGATTTCACCTTGAAACTTCCAATCTTGTTTATTTGGCTGATTTTGCCTTGTACCTTCCCAAGAAGTGGAAAGTATTTACTTTAATTAATGCACTGGAGAACGGATCCTCATAACCATCTTTCCTTGTAAAGGAACCTCGTAAAACGTCTAAACAAAGCAGTGAAAAGGGGTCTGACCTTGTGTGGCACTCTGAGGACAAGGATTTAAGATATACAAAGTGGACAGATGGGTGAAAAGTGTTAAATAGCAGCCAACTGCAACAGAAACGGTCTCAAAAACCTTTTTCTGTAGCAACCTACAGATTTTATGCATAAAACATATGTTCATAAAATGTGTATTGTAATAGATTGAATTACCCAGCCATCCAATAGAGTTGTTAAAATTAGCTACACCTTGAGAACATTAAAATGCTGTTTACATGTACACGTCAATCAGTTATATTCCAATAAAATGATAAGTATACTTTTGCATGATTTGTGCTTTTATTATGTACACTTTGCTGCCACTACTTGTGTCTGTACCTTTACTTGTGTAAGAGTTTGAATGCAGGCCTTTTCTCACTGTGGTATTGTTACTTTTACTGAAGGAAAATATGTCAATACTTCTTTCATCACTGCGTATCAGTCAATCATTCATCTCGCAAAAGTAGAAGAACCCATTAACCTTCAGCTCATGTCATGTTTCCCTCTTTGCGTCACCTGCTGAGTTTGCCCCGCCCTCCCTGTACCAGAGTGGTAATTCCAAATGAATTAAAAGATTGCATCTTCCAACAGCAACTGTCCTTGGCATATAAGACATCCCAGCTGCTATTTTGTCTAGCATCACATTCCACCCTGACGTAGCCCATCCCCCCCTTTTTTTTTATCACACTGCCTTGGAGCAAATAATTTGTGTTTTTTCTGCTAAAGTTTCTGGGTTTACAAAAAGTGGACGGGCTCAGGCTGGGAGGGCAGAAGGTGCTGTCGTTCTGCCACAGACGGCGACCAAAACACCCGAGAACACCAACAGTTGTATTCTTTTCGTTCTTTTTATTTTCACTTGGAGCTTTGTCTTTTGAAGAGGCTCTTCAAGAGGGCCACTGTAAGAGAAGTTTGTAGGATTTTCTTTTTGTCCTCGTATCGCGCCGCGATGTCTCTGAGAGGTGATGTCTGTGTGGTGACGGGAGCCTGTGGATTTCTGGGAAAGAGGCTGGTGAGGCTGCTTCTCGAGGAAGAGAACATGGCTGAGATTCGACTGCTGGACAAACACGTACAGCCCCAGTTCTTACAGACTCTGGAGGGTAAAATCTGTCCGCCTACAAATCATCTTTTTCTCCCTCTCTCTCTCTCTGCAGCACACAAACACTGAACATTTGAACATGTTCAGATGAAATATGAAATGCATTAGAGAGGTTTGTCTTCATAGTGTTTCACAGAAAAAAACACTGATAGTGAAGTATAAAGCTGAATGATCATTATGAGTCTGTATAATAATAATAATTTCAATAAATTCCAATAATTTATAATACCGCAAGTTTAACTTGTTTTATTTTTATTTAAACTCCTCGCCAAACTAAACAGCAATTACAGACTAATAATGTAATATATATATATATATTGTGTAAGTGTTTAACAACCCATTAGATCAGCTTTAAACACAGATGAAGCCTACTCTAATGCTGTTTTACAGCTACTTTACAGCTTTTCATGTGACAGCAGCAATAATTATATTTAATGATAGAGACAAGACAAGCCATTGTGACAGTATTTTATATATCAAATAACCAACCCATCTATTGTGTTTATTCTTGATTTACTCTCTGTCAGACAGTAGAGGCGACACAAAATTGAATGTTTTCGAGGGCGACATCAGAGACGGTGATTTCCTGAGAAAAACCTGTCGAGGTGCATCGATCGTCTTCCACGTCGCATCCATCATTGACGTTACTGAATCGGTGGAGTACAGTGAGATGCACGGGGTCAATGTCAAAGGTAAGGTAGATTCCCTTTAATCTACCGAAAGCACGCACGTATGGTTCTACTTACATTTCAACCTGCTTCCATGACTTACTTTAATAAACACTTTTACATTTCGACTAACACTGCCATTGACATCAACTTTTTTCCAGGGCTTACACTTTAACTGAGACTTGAAGTGCTCCTATCGACACTTTCCCAGCCACTTCAACTTCTTTCAGGCTTCAAAATGTTTAGCTGCGGCTTTTCTAGCTTTCTGCATTTGCATGGCCTGAATGTTTGCCCGGTTCCGAGATACGATATCTAAATAATTATTAATATTTCTTTCAGCTAACACAAACTCAAGAGCATCTTTGCTTTGCAGGAACACAGCTGCTTCTGGAGGCATGTATTCAAGAGAACGTGGTGTCCTTCATCTACACCAGCACCATCGAAGTGATGGGACCGAACCCCAAGGGTGAACCCATAATCAACGGCAGCGAGGACACAGTTTATGACTGTGCTCTGAAGTTTGCCTACAGCAAGACCAAAAGGGAGGCTGAGCAGAGAACCCTGCAGGCCCACAGCGAGGTTCTCCAAAACGGAGGCCGAATGGCCACCTGCGCCCTCAGACCTATGTACATCTATGGGGAGGGCTGCCGCTTCCTGCTGGGCCACATGGGGGACGGCATACGAAACAAGGACGTTCTGTTTCGCATGTCTCAACCGGAGGCCCGAGTGAATCCCGTCTATGTGGGCAACGTGGCTGCGGCCCACCTCCAAGCAGCCCGCACCCTCAAAGATCCACAAAGAAGAAATGCCATTGGAGGAAAGTTTTACTTCGTTTCTGATGACACACCACCTGTGAGTTATTCAGACTTCAACCATGTCATGATGTCACCTCTGGGCTTCAACATTCAAGAGAAGCTCCTGCTGCCGCTGCGCCTCCTCTACGTGGTCTGCTTCTTGATGGAGATTCTGTGCGTGATGCTCCGACCGTTCATGTGCATCGTCCCGCCACTGAACCGGCAGCTCCTCACCATGCTGAACACGCCGTTCAGCTTCTCCTATCAGAAGGCAAAGACGGATCTGGGATACGCCCCCAAGTACACCTGGGACGAAGCACGCAGACGCACTATTGAGTGGCTCGCCACACAGTTGCCAAAGGAGAGGGAGAGAATAAGAGCTAAATAATTAAGGAACAGTTATTAGTACTATATTAAAACTGCAGTATAAATTATTTTTCACACTAAATAGCAAAATATACAATAAGTATGTTTATACATTAAAGATTTACTGTATGATTTGCTGTGACCTTGTGATTTTATGCATGAATAACACCATTTTTCTGTGACACAAGAGTCATTAAAAATCATGGTCATCATCACTTTTGGCGTTTCTTTAAAAGCACTGTTTGTTTATGGACCTTTTGTGTTGCTATAGTATCTTTTTAATTAGTCTCATAAGAGTAGCGTTAAGGGTTTTTTGTGTGTTTATCTGGCTTTACCACTAGGAGTCGCTAAAAGCCAAGAGTTCCTTCACATCTGGGGTTTAACTGTAGACAAGCTGCACTGACTCTTTATTAGTGTGGTTGCTGATTCAGCAACATAAATATGTCTAGTTTCATGAAAAATTAGCATCAAAATTTTGATGTTTGTTGTTTTTAGTATGTTGTGTTTTTGATGTTTTTAACCTTGTTGTTTTTGATGTTTTTAGTTTTTGACCATGTCATTTTATATTTGTTGTTTTTGATGTTTGTAGTATTTGACCTTGTTGTTTTGTATTTGACCTTGTTGTTTGTAGTATTTGACCTTGTTGACTTTACACACACACACACACCTTAGTGAAGTACCTCTGAACACTGAACCACAGTTTGCTTGATTCCAACCTGTGACTGAGTCACAAACCCTGCTCCTACCTTGTTGCCTCATTCGGGGTTTGATCCCACGTCACCGGATCTCCAACCCGGAGACTTTACCACTGAACCATCTTCGGCGCTGATCGACAGAAAGAGAAATGAAGATCAGAGAGTTCAGCTCCGTCACCTGCAGAGAGCATTTACACTGAAGCCTGAGATCAGATTTCTCCATATTAGCTTCTGCTCCGTCTGTCCTGCAGGCTGATGGAGAAACCAGCTGTGAGAGCAGGTCTGTGCAGGTTCCTACAAAACTACAACTACATTTAAAATAATCCACATCAGTCAAACGTTATTGAAATTATTCTCTTTCTGCAGAAATGTAACAGTGTTGAGCTATTTAAGGACAATTATGTTTCTATTTTATTTCAAATTTTTATTATTTTTTCCACAATTTGTACTTTAAATATTGTGCTTTCTTTAACAAATCAATATTAAGATTTTTGCAACTTTTTAGTGCCCTTAGGAATGAATAACCTTCAAATCATATTTCTCCTCTTATAATTTCTTCATACTTTGAGCTACAGAAACCATTTGAGGACATTTAAGCTTATATTCAGCTATTTTCTATATGATTCAACATTCAAGTCAGCTATCCAGTTTAGCATCAGCCTTTAACAAACTTTAAGTTTTAGTTTAAAATTTATACTTAAAATGTTGTGCTTTCTTCAACAATTAATTACAATATCACAGTTTAGCTTTCAGCTTATTTGTATTTCAGCTCTTAGCTTCTTCTTCCAGGTGATACATTTCAGCTTTTAATTCTGCCAATTCATTTCACATTTCTGCATTTCAGACTTGTACATTTTCTGCAGTTTGCAGCACAGCTGTCCAGTTTAGCGACAGCCTTTCAGCTTTTCAGCATTCACACGCATTTTCTTCAGGAAATGCAATTTTGCTAGTTTCTTCAGTACATTTTATCTTTACAGATAATTACCTCAAACTCAGGAGAGACGATTTAAGGTAGACAGCACAGCAGGCTGCATTAACTCAACCCTATGAGGGAGGAGAGGGTAACACACTAAAAGCTTAAACATGCTTAACTTTGACTCTGCATATGTTGTGTATACTATTAAAGTACATTTCATTCATGATTGGTTCACTTATTTATCTACTGTAACTTTATTGTGCCCAAAGGAAACTTGGCCTTGCATAACATTTGGACTGGTAAACTTGCAGTAGCTAATAGAGGCTCAAACTTACCATTAATAGTCAAAATGTGTTTGCTTTTTTTCCACTGAGTTAAGCTCTAAATAACTATGTGATTAACACAAAATGACTGCCAACTTCAGAAACTACCCATGACCCATTTTCTTTGGAAAGGATTGTATTTTATGTGTGTGTGTGACCTTTAAAGCCTACCACTACTATTTAGCAATTCTTTCGTAACACCGGGGACCGGCGCTCTGGCTCCGTCTATATAACCCTTCTTCTCCCCTTATCAAACTACTACTACAAACATACCATGTAATCATAACTGTAACTAACAACACAATGATGCACAATGATAATTAAGAAAACTACAGAAGTGAGTCACCTGATTTCACTTGTTAAAGCAATGGAGTATTTTCCAGCATATTTACAAAGAACACTGATTATATAATACAGCTTTCATAGTGGAACTCTAGCTCTCTCTCAATTACACACACACACACACACACACACACACAAGCCAGTGGGCATCCAGGCCAGAGTCCAGCCTTTCCAAACAAACAGCCATTGAACACCAATGAGGTCATGGATTCACCGCCATGCAAAGAACTTCAACAACTTGTCAGGACAGTTCAAATCCAGCCTGGGGAGAAGAGAAAAGTAAAAAAGAAAAACGTGATGACTGACTGAAAGGACAGGGGAAGGTTTGTTGTGGATCCGGTCAGGCTTAAGGTGGAGCTTTACCAGAAAAGACACGTAGCAAACTCTGCCAGGACCGTTAGAATCTGAAAGCAAATGTTTCTTTTGGGCCGTTTTATATGGATTCCTGCCTTGCTTCCCTGCCTACAGTTAAAGGCTGAGTAAGTCGTTCCAGCGTCGCAGCACTGCCCGGAGCTGGGATTTTCTTAAGCCAAAAGCTGATCTCCATCCACCAATCTGGGAGCTCAACAGGGCAGCTGAGCGCTAATTAAAGCTCCCGGTGCAGCTGACTCTCTTCATTCGCCTCCCTGTTCCTACAGAGATGCCTTGGGAACACAAAACGATCTTCCTCTGTGTTTTGACTGTCTGCATCACATCACTGGTGGTGGGTAAGTGGTCTGCTCGTCAAAGAGATTTTCTTCTCTTCTGTATCACTTTTGCTGTATTTCTTTTTGGCGGGGGGGGGGTGTTTGTGGTATTTTCCCTGCAGTAGTTCCAAATATATCTGCAAAGGTGCTTAACTGAAGGAGAAATAAAGGGATTGAGCTCTGCTGTGAACCTTTTATGAACTGATTTTTGACCGCACAAAACGATGACTTTTGTAGTTTCAGCTGGACTTTAAGCGCCTTCATTGAACACAAATGTACACAAATGTCTTTGCATCATTTAAATACACTGAAATCAGTGTACCTTCTAATCTAAACTTTTATTTTCAAACATGAAGCAAGAAGATTGTCTTTGTGTTCATGATGAGGGTCAATAATGGTACATGTGTGTGTTTTGTAAGAATGAATCTGAGTATCACAACTCACTTGTTCCCTTCCAAAAAGACTCCATTTGACCATCATGGATCAGTCACTCAAGTGGTCATATTTAATTTGACGTGTGTATTTAAATGTGGCGGACCGTGCATATTATCTCTTTATTTAACATCATCTGCTGTCAAATACACAGTATATAATATTGATTTATTGTCTGAATTCAACATGTGTGAGTTTGCCGCTTGTGTGAGAGCAACACTAAAGAGTCAGGCCGAGTCACTGCGACATAATGTCCTTCTGATCGATCAGGTGTGAAGGAGAGGCAGGAAGATGATGAGTGCGCTGACCTCAACAACACCACCTGGCAGGGGTACCGGCAGCAGAGGGTGAAGCTGCAGGTCCAGTACCTGCTGCTGACGAGGAGAAACGTGGACTGTGCACAAATGTTCAACCAGGAGTCTCTCGCTGTAACACAGCAGCCCTCCTACTTCAGCGCCTCCCGCCCGACCAAGGTCGTCATCCACGGGTACAGGTGAGGAGAGGAGCCTTAAAGCCCCCGAAAATCATTTGTCTCAATGAGCCCTCTGACTATCAGCGATGGGGTCCTAGGTGAACACTCAACGTTCTGATGACGTTACAACAAATGTTTTGGTTCATCTCTCATGGCAGGTTTCTATATTTGAGTTTTTGCTTGTCCTTTTCTAACTGGCTTGAAGTCGGCAGGGCACTGGAAAGCTCTGAAGATTTTTATTTATTTTTTATTAAACACTGACGCACCAAAAAATTTAGATGGGGACAAAAACATCACTGAAACAAAACAAAAAGCATACGAGAAATGTGTTCAGACAAAACTACTCATGCAAATATGGCCTCTGGAGTGTTTTTTTCGGAGTATTCCGCAACCCGTGAATGCCCCTAGTGTTAACTTGGTGCCTGGTGAAGTGCCTCCGATAGCTGGAATCAAGCTGGGAAAGCTAGGAAAGCTGTGTGGAGGGGGGGGGGCAACATGTAAACCAACAACATGAGTTGTAGCTAAGGGTGTAGTCATGTAATCAGGTATCCGTTATTTTGTTTTTACACATCCCTTCAACCTTCGCTCTCAGATCTCAGGTTTATCCTCATTGTTTATCATTTAATAAAAGCTATGTGTGTTGTATTAATTTTCCTTTTTACCATCTAGGCTTCACGGCTTAAGCATTTTAACACTTACTTTTACATCGATGCTTCACTTACCTTAATTCCCACCACAGTTAATAGGATAAAGGGTGAATTCAAGAAGACTTCAGTCTTCCAGAGACTTTAAAATGGTCAAATCAATAATGAAATGAAGTTCAGGAGAAACTAATTCAAAGGAGGTGGATAGTGTGCATATGCATCAGGTGCAGGACAACAGCATACAGTAAAATGCCCAATTTAGTGGGGGGGGGAGTTTATTCCACAACTAAACATGCACAGCTCCATCATGGGCATCTTGAGGATTCCCTAGAAGCGAAGACCATTTAGATTTTGGAGGCACTAGATTTGTGTTTTTGTTTGTTTGGTTTCTTTTTTAGACATAATTGATCATGAATGTTGTCCTACATCATCCCACCTATCACTCCGCCATTTCCCATACCGCCCTTCGTTCCACCGTCCTGACCCGACCCTAACCCCACTCAGGGCCCTGGGCAGTAAGCCGTCCTGGGTGAAGGAGCTGGCCCAGGCCCTGCTCAGGGCGCAGGATGTGAACGTGCTGGTGGTGGACTGGGTCTACGGCGCCTCCTTCGCCTACAACCTGGTGGTGGAGAATTACAAGGAGGTGGCCGTGCAGATCTCTGTCCTCATCAACCAGCTGCAGGTGAGACAAACGCTGGAGAATAACTTCTCAGGATGTTTTGGGGCGATATAATTCTGCACTGCATCTATTTCTACATACAAGTGGGACGCAATAACGTTGAAGTTACGGCTCAAATTTAAATACTTCAAATTTTATTTAAACGGGTAATCTCATTAAGATCCGGATGTATTTTTATAAACCATAATTACATACCAACACAGCTGAAACACACACAATTAATTCAACACTACAGAAAACAATTACAGGGGGCATTTAGAATTTATATAATATTTTGAAATCTTAAATGAATGCGAGAAGATTAAGAGATCTTTGTGTCCTTCTAATAACAACTTAAATTGATAATTAAGTGATTTGTTATATATCAATTTTTTAAATGAATGTGTAATTATGGGGAATATGAAAATTCTTTTAAGGGAGTTTGTGTTTACTATTTTAAATTAAAGCTTTAAGGGACATCTGGTTACTAATCCAAACTCCTTAAATTAGAATCCTTGTTTAACAGCGATACACTGGCCTGTTACTGCTGCTTCTACTACTATGAGCTGTGTTGCAAGATATGTACTACAGATACTACTTCTACCAACGGCTGGGCCATCACCTGCCCAAGGCGCCTCAGACGCCTCAGTTTTTGGGGGGAAATATGCACCACTAAAGCACAATATCCACTGAAATGGCCTCAAGACGAGACCTGCGTTATCTGAGGGCCCTTTCTTGTAATGAGACTAAAATATAGCTGTGTAAAAATGTAGTTTTAAAACTTCGTTATTTAAGTTGAAGTTGTGTTTTTAAAAGAGATTTGTGTTTCTTTAGATTTTAAAAAATCTCAAAGCATTCCAGGGTTAGGAGTTCTACTGGACCTCTAGTAAGCAAAGTATAATTAAGATACTATATGTATTCTACTGTGTGCACTGCACTTGACAGATTCTTGCGTACTCTAATCTACAGAGAGAACTGGGGTCAATATGGGCTCATTTATACAATACAGCTCATTTTTGCCTTCGTTAACCAGCCACCACTACTTCCAGTACTGCTAATTCTACTGCATGTGCAAATTACTTTCAGATACGTTGATGCTCAGGAGCAATGCTCAGTGTCAGTTTAGCTATTTTAACGAATCAAAGACACAGTTTAGCACTCGGTAGACTCGTAGTTCCCACTGTTACACAGAAAAAATTTAAATGGCTGAAGGTTTTGACTGTCTTGTCCATCAGGAACATGGATGCACACTAGAGTCCTTCCACTTCATCGGGGTCAGTCTCGGGGCTCACGTCGCTGGTTTCGTGGGGACTCTGTTTGAGGGGAAGATAGGAAGAATCACAGGTGAGTCCGGACCACCGCCGCCGTGTGCATGAGGCGCGCAGAGGCCTTTTCCTGAGGACTGATAATTTCTCGCGACGTAAAGTTGAATCGGAAACGCTGCCGTGATTCCGAGTTTTGACGAGCAGATCTCAGTCCTGCTCCACCTCAGATTAAAGAATCCTCCTATTTTTTTACTAGTTCAATAACAAAACTATGAGACAGAGCTTCTACAATACTGTTGGTGAATTGGGGGGGTGAAAGGTGCCAGCTGCTGTTATTATGCTACAGGAAAAGGGAGAGCAACAACAGGCCAGACAACGAAGGTCTCCAGAGCTCAGGAGTCTCTCACAGAGACTGAATGTGTTTCACTGTGACCTTGGAAGATTAGCAGAGCTCTCCAAAGGACAAAGCCACTTTGATAAGAGTCCCCCCTCCCGTCCCCAGCACACACCACCCAACACAATACTCCACTGTTCACTGTTTATATCGGCTCTTTTTGTCTGAGTGGAGAGGCGGGTGGGAGTTTGGATGTAAAGTGCCTATCAGAGGAGCCACAGCTGCCGACTGGGAATTTGTCATAAGATATTATTTGTCATAACTGCATCTTTTAAAGAGTTATCAAAAATAGTCCCTAAAGGCCTGTTTGACCTTTCACACTGAGTTTCCCTTGTCCCTGTCGTCCAGCCCTCGACCCTGCTGGACCCATGTTTAAAGGAGCGGACACCTTTGACCGGCTGGACCCCTCTGACGCTCAGTTTGTTGACGCCATCCACACAGACGCCGACTGTGAGACAACTTTAACTTACCATAAGGCCTTTGAAATAATGCTACTTCTTTCCATTTCCACCATAAATACTACAGGCTGAGGTGACACATTGTCTACTGCTGTGGTTTTACAATAGAGGCCTTGGGAAGCATATTTTCCTTTGCGCACAAAGCGGTTAATATGAGCAACTGAATATGTGTTATACACAAACAAATGTAAGTCTGGATAATGTCATATAATATGGGCATTTTCTTCTGAGAGTGATTACAGTTAGGCATGTTTTGAGGAGATATAAATTAACAATAGGCATGTTTGCTGTTTGCCGTCTGTGGCCCTGCTCCACTAACTCACTCAGTCAGGTCACCTAATGATGATGCCTTTTAAAGCAGCTGACTCACGAAAATCTTGGGAAATAAAGGAAAATCCAAAGCGAAATTATCGCAAATTGTGGCCTCTGGTCAGTAAAAGTTATATAGTTCTGCCTTAACCGGTCCATGTTTTTACCAAGAGATGTTACGCAAATAATCTCAGGGTGCACCAACGTAGTCAAATTACTGCTTATTGTACAGTATTTTGTGGGTAGTTTGGTTGAAGAGCTAAAAACAAAGACATTTACTTTTCACCTGCAACAGATTTTGGCATTTCCATCCCTGTTGGTCATGTGGACTTCTTTCTGAACGGAGGAAAGGACCAGACTGGATGTGCCCACACCAGGTTCGCATCAAGTAAGTTCAGCACTCACTAAAACCTAAAAAAGGTATAAATAAATAAATAAATAAAAGTGGGGGCTTGCATGAGAGCAGAGCTGCGTTTTCTGTAAAGTGTGGCTCGGGCTGCTCGCTCTTTCATCAAGAAGCTATGAATAAAGATTTTTTTTCTTCTTTTTAAATGACTATAATTTTGAAAATGATAGTCTCCAAACGCCTGGCTCCCTTAGTGTTTCTGTGTGTTGTCAGTTCTGGTCTACTTCCCAGTGTATGGCTATGTGATATGTGACCACATGAGGGCGCTGCATGT
Source organism: Gadopsis marmoratus (assembly GCA_036023855.1). NCBI lineage: Eukaryota > Metazoa > Chordata > Actinopteri > Centrarchiformes > Percichthyidae > Gadopsis > Gadopsis marmoratus. Next base: position 43,094 of record JAVQJF010101691.1, read on the forward strand.
CTACATGAGCGCGCTGAACGGCTCGTGCCCGTTAGTGGGCATCCCGTGCTTCAGCTATGAGGACTTCCTGAAGGGACTCTGTGTGGACTGCGGAGTCTTCAAGGGGAAATGTCCAACTATAGGTGAGGATGCACCTCCGACCGAGGTGCTGTTGTTTTCTGCATTATAATTAATGTCTGCCTCTAAACTTAGAGGCTGCGATTGAATATCTTGGTGTTCACATACAATGTGCATGTGTTCAGTGGTGGAATGTAGTACATTATAAGTGCAAATTTCAGGTACTTGTACTTTACTTTTTGTCTCTTTTCGTGTCACTTTCTACTTTTACTCCACCACATCTCGGAGGGGAAATATTTGACTTTTTACTACATTTATCTGACGGTTAGCAGCTACTTTACGCATTAGGATTTCTGCAAACAAAACACATAAAGAGATTAAAAAACATGTTTTTGTTATAAATTAAACTACCCCCAAGATTATATACAAGTACAGCTGAAATGATTAGTCGGTTAATCTATCTAAACTACATTTTGACTGTGTGTGTGTGTGTAACACTGAAGGCTTCCATTTAACAGTGTGGAACTGCTCCGGAATTTCCTGCGTTTTTGACAACAAATATCACTCTCAGTAGCAGCCCCGATGTTAGTATTGTAGACAAAAGTAGTACTAGTAGTAGTGCTGACAGACCTAGTTTCATATTTAAAATTTTGGCAGAGATTAAAGGTGTTTCATATTATCACTGAAAACCAGAGCGAGCAGATTTGATACTATCTTTTAGCCAATGAAAGCACTGAATCAGCATAATATATTAATTTCGACAACAGGTTCAGTCCAATTTACATGCATCATAATCACAAATGAAAGAAAAGTAGAGTGGCAATGATGGATTGTTTTTTTCTTCACAGACATGATGAGTAACAATAAAAGACCGAAGGATCTAAAATTTGTTTCTCTGTTAAGTCTCAGTATCACCTGTAGATCTGGCATCAGGGTCCCGTCACACGACAGCTTTTGGCAGCTTCTTATCATTTCAACCCCTGATAGGCCGACTCACGCTGATACAGTGACACGGTTAATGTACCTTTTGATTTGCGACGTATGTACCGTCGGCCCACAGTGTGTGTGTGTGTGTGTTTTCAGGTTTATCAGAAAACAGTGGGGTAGACATATCTCCCATTCCCAACGAGCAGAAGCTATTCCTCCTCACTACGTCCTTGCCACCTTTTTGCGGTGAGTGTTGGGTGCGTTTGTGAGAAGAAGAGACTGTTCTTTGGAAGAGACGTTGTGTTTTTGTTGCGGTGAAAGGTGAAAGAGAACTTGGGTTTATATCAAACGGCATTCCCATCAGATGCACCAAAGTATTGGCCAAATAAAGATTTTGACCTGATGGCGGCACTAAATGAAAAGTCGGCACATCACCAAAGTCGTTAGGGTTCACACGTTGTCATTATTTTTGACTACAAAAAGGATGACTAAATGCAATTTTAATTTGGACTTTAAAGGCAAATAAACTCCCCGAAATTAGTCCTTAAAGTCATATTGACCTGTAGGACAATTTACTGATAGCATTGGCAAGGTCAGTGTCTGACCTTAAGTCCTCCATAGCAAGGCTGGCGCTGTTCCTACTCTGCTGTAGACCCACCGACAGTAGTTCCCATAATGGTCCAAGCAGAGCCGGCGATCCTCGCAATCAATTTGCTCTCTACTGTAGATTTTAAGTTTGATCGATAGGATCTCAACTTTCACTTTCCTCTCGCTGCTGTGTATTTATCAGAAGCCAGGGACGAGACTTCACTGCCATCATCATGAGAGGCAAAGCTTAGTAATGCGGGAGAATCAGACTGCGATCATTTTAGTGGTGACATTCTACAATGTATGCGGAGAAATAAGTGTTTGTTCTTGTTGATAGTTAAATAATTTGAACACACTGATTTCCGTGCGTTTCCCAAAACGTTGGCATTTTGTCAGTTGAGGTTTCAGGAGAGGTAATTACGTGGTTAATGTTTCACAATAGCCTGCTTTCCTGCCAAAAGAAGAGTTTTTATTCTGCATGTATGTAGATGAAGTTAAGTACTAAATACTATGTTTCCCGCTGTTGATGTTCCTCCGCTCAGCTCATCACATCCTGCTGCAGCTGGAGGTTTCTCCCCTGGATAAGAGCGCGGAGGTGGAGGTGACACTGAGGACTGAGCACCTGGGGACGGAGCAGAGGCTCAGGCTGTACGTACCACATCTGCAGCGTATCGGTTTTGCTCAATTTTCACAAGGAGTTAAAACAGCCATTTGAGGCGTTTCTCACCATTTTATAGACCCAGATGGTTAACTGATTAATCAAAGTATTAACTGGCAAATTATTCAATCGTGAAAATAATCGAAAGTGTATCCTCTGGCAGCAAATCTGATTTACAAAGTAAATGAACCGTCTTTGATCACTTGACAGTTTATTAGGTCCACCTAACAGAGACTAATGCAGTCTAATACAACAGTCCTGTTAAAATGTGCAGCTTTTGTTTAAACTGTTTAAGTGTCGCTTCAACTCTGTGATCATTTTAGGGGATGCAGTTTGCTTGTGTGCTGTTATATATTGTGTATTATATTGCAATATAACTGAAAGGTGATTATATCATCAATAAACGAAATTCTTATTATTCTTATTATTCCCACAAATTTGATGTATATAATTGTTTAGCGAACAAAAGTCCAACTAAGGTTTCACTTAGGTCCTTCTTACAAATACTTTTAACAAACTCTAAACTCTCGCGTCAGAGCAAAAGTTTAAATTGAGAGAAATTCAGTGTTACAGCATTCTTGCAGACTCCCTTTGTTCACCACTGGTTGACCAACTCCAGCGGAGCGCCCTCATCCCAGAACTAGACTATTTCTTATTTATTTTTTTTTCCCAGAAAAGCTGAGCGGGCAGCTTCTATTCTGAGAGGACAGGTACGATCTGTGTCCCTGTAAAGGCCTGGCCAGGTGCAGGATACAGTAGCAGAAATGTTGCATGTGCACAGGTTCTCCTGAGTACAGAAGGACTGTTCGTGTGTGTGTGTGTGTTTGTATTTTATTGCAAGACTGAATAAATGAGTTGCTTGCCTTCCTTGCATGGGCACTTACATTCCTGTAATTTTAGGTTTTATATTTATGTATTGAAAAAAGAAGTGTAGCTTAAAAAGCAAAAAAACATATTTGAGCAGCACTTTGAGTTTGTTGAACAGCAGGAGTTGTAGAAGTCAGTAGGCAATAAACACAGAAGGCAATAACTGTCTCCTGTGGTGTTTATCTGAGAGTGTGTGTTTCGTCCTGTGTGGTTATGACGACATTATTTACATGCACGCTGTGTGTGTGTGTGTGTGTTGCAGTCAGACAGATACGACAGTGTACAGGACGATGTTGGCTCACCCCGTGGCTCTGTGTGAGATCGACTCCATCGAGCTGAAGAACACCGGCGCTCGCTTATACAGACAGGGAGACGTCCACGTCAAGTCTGTCTGCCTCTCCGAGGTCCCGTCTCTCAGGTACAGCACCCAATAGGACTATCTGAACATGATGTGCACACGCATGTACTGTTCTGTTCAAGGTCCCACACCTCCCTCCTGGCAGACAGGCTCAGGAAGCCAAACAGCTCCCAGGCCTGTTTCTGCTGAGCCGCCACATAAGGAGATTAACTGTACAAGCAGTAGAAGCACTTTGTCGTTTTTGGTGCTGACTGAAATGCAGGTGCAATGAATGAATGAATGATTTTAAAGGGATGTTTCGCATATGAAACTGTTGTCAGAAAGAACTGTTGTCTTTTTGTCATTAAGTATGATCAAGGAAAACACTAATGCCAGTTCCAGGCTGTCTGAAAATGCTTGGTTTTTTTCACTTAAACGTGTTATCTGTTTCAGGCGAGCTGCCCCGCTGTGCGTGAACAACATCCGCGTCAGACGAGGCGCTCCGTGGTCACATGACTTTGTGCAGGTGTGCGGCTTCTTCTAAAGGAAGAGATCTGCTCAAAAGACACTGCGGTGCATCTACAGTGACGTCACCCACGGGTGCCAACACATGAAGCCAGTTTTACTTTTTCACCACCTTTTTTAATGAAGAGTTAAATCTCAGTGGGCGGAACCAAAGAATCACATTTTATTCCAGGCCGGAAGCTAATATTATACAAAATGCAGTCTGCTCGTACTTCATTACTTGGCTAAGTTATTTGGCTAATCCACTGATCTTCTATAGTACATTATTATTTCTTATTGCCTCCGAGACGTGTTTGTAGAACGACACCTGTGTCTATAATCAGGTATTCGGATGTTTTCTGACATGTAGTTTTAGTGTTGCAGAAATTCCATAAAGTCCTAACTGCGCTTTGATTTTTCTTTGCTGGTGTTTGGAGGTTAAATACTCACATTTGTGTCGCATAAAATCTTCATGTAGCATAATTGCGGCATCAGAACTGCGGCTCATGCTAAATAAATTGGAAGAAATGAAAGCTGCATTGGAAGAATGTTTTGAATATTATTCTGTAATCAAAGATAAGTACCAGAGATTTACTCAGCTAGTAATGCATAAATAAAATAAGTGTAAACAGGATGCTATAAAATCACGGTTAAGTGGTCTTGTGACGGATATGACAGGAAGTAGACCGTTACAGAAAACAAACTACATTTTCACTGCACACAAAGAGCTTTATGGAGAAATCTTGGCCCCATTTAAAAACATTGACTTCATTTTAGTCCCATCTGTCTTATTTGGAAGTCAATAACAGACAAATTACGCAGTTCACAGTATACACGTGTATTAAATACTCAGTTACAAATATAAAAAAAAAAAAGTGGTCTTTAAGCATCAAATAAATCATCCAAATGGCGTCATGCTCTGAAAATCAGGACGAGAAGCTTTTAGATGCTCTTAGACTGCATTTCTGACATTGAAGCAAGTCTTGGCGCATTCAGATAAATAAACAAAATATGCCCAACAGAACATAAATGTGACATGACGAAAATGTACGAGTTGCAGGTTTTGTTACCTAAAGTGAATATATGATTTTAAGCAGTCGTTCAACTCTTATCAATTCATATAACGTACATTGAAATCAGTCAGGTCCAGAAAACCTGTAGTAACCTCACTAAGTTAAATCAATACTCTTTGTAACACTGAGTATAAGTGATTTGTGGGGGGGGGGGGGAGAAGTCAAATTTGAGATTAAATCACATGAAGTCCAACTCAAGCGATCACAGTTCTAACATCAAATATAAGTGTGATGAAACCCAAATTGAGCTGTTTCAGCATCACAGAAACAATTCTTATTACATAAAGTAAAATTTTCAAACATTTAACGTGCTGGTAAGTGACAAGGTGAAGGCTGTCCCCTAAAAGGTTCTTCGCTCTGTTGTCAAATTATAGATTTTGTGAATGCCATCTTCACTGAAATGCTAAAATATCCAGAAGTCACTTTCACTTAAATAGATTTCAGAGCCTTGTGGTGACCTAAATGCTGCTTCAGAGACTTGTTGCATCTTGACAGGAATAACTTTTAAACAACACAAAATAGATATTTCTATACATTTTTGGGCATTAAATCTACCTCGAATTTCAGTGAACATGGTGAGTAATATCAGCCCCAAACGTTGAGTGTTAAAATATATCAATATTATCACTCATACTGTCATTTAAATAGAGAGAAGGAAGAGCACGTGTTGTACATGCTCGTGACTGAAGATGTGACAGAGAGCGAGGAGGAGACGGTGTCGTAACAAGTGACATGTGAACACATTCATACTGTAAGTAATGTTATAGTGTTTCCAGGAGCGACTGTCCTCACAGTTTGGGAGTGTCGGTGGGAGCCAGCGGCGCTCTGCCCCTCTGGAATCGAAGTGGTAGGTTCCCGTCACCATCACCTCCTGCAGAGTCAACAGCGAAGCTTCGGTTAGGAGAGTCAGGGTCACGCAGGCAAACTCAAAGTGTGACTTCCTGATGACATGACAGACGACGAAAACATGCTGCGCTGCTGCTGTGTCTGCGCCGCACATCAGGTCGTAATTCATCCACACGACTTGAGCAAAAAATGTCCAGTTTGCCGTTTCACAGCTACGTGTTTATTTACTATTTATTCCACATGTCGCCACCAAAATCCTACTTAAAATCTCAGCTGACTGTACTCAAAGTATCAAAAGTCAAAGTAAAAATGTGAGTGATATATGATTTTATTAGATTATTAGTTGTTATAAGTTCATTCTGATGCATCAATAGTGGTATTTTACTGTTGTAGCTGGTGGAGGTGGAGTTAATGTTAACTACTGTACACAGTACATAGTTTAGTTAGCTAGTTTAGTCCAGCGCTTCCCAACCTGGGGGTCAGGCCTCCTCCAAACGGTTCCCACCATAAATCTGAAGACACAAATCTGTATTCACTTGTTTGTTTGATTTACTTTTCTTTAATCTCACTCTTTTTTGAGAAATAATAGATAATTTGACTTCTTTTTAGTTCTTCTTTTCCTGCTAACAACTCGCGAAAACACCACAAGGGGCTAAAACTAGACGCAGCTCTTTTTTCTTTTTTGTAAAGGGTCACAGTTCAAAAAGATTGGAAACCACTGGTTTAATCTGCTTGAACTGTTTTATAATCTCATAATATTGTTCCTTTATGTAAAACCTTAATCTGAGCAACTAGTAAATTGTAGCTGTCAAATAAATGTAGTGAAGAAAAAAAGGGCAATATCTCCCTCTGACATGTATAAAGTAGCATAAAAATGGAAATATTCAAACACAATACAGTTAAATACACTTCATGAAAGTACTTATTTTCCACCACTGGCTGTCTTGTGCAGATTGCTTGTGAACAGGTTCTGTGTCACTGGCCTCGGCGCCGAAGCTGTGTTACTACTGTCTGTCATAGATTTGACTAACTGCTTCGCAGCCGCCCTGCAACCCAAACCCGGCCCTGACCCCACTATCCAGCCATGAAATGTGATCCTCCACCTGTGACTGGGCGAGGGCTGCTTTTGGCATGGTAGGAGGGCAGGCGGGGGTGACGGAAGAGGGGGGGTGAACAGATTAGCAGATAGACAGGCAAAGGCTGGGAACCCTGGATTAATAGCACGGCACTGGATTTTTTTTTTTTGAACATCCCTCATCAGATGAGAACACAGCTGCTGCCGACCTCACCGCTGCTCTTACTTTAGCTAGAGAATCAAACCCCTACGCACCACACACAGGACCTGAGCAGCTGTCTGAAACCACGGTGAGTCCACTTTGTTTGCTGTTATCACTGATCTCTTTATTCTGAGTGAAAAAATGGATCTCTGCTACTGTACCAAAGATGACCGTAAGCTTGTGAGTGGCAGAGTCGAAGCAAACCCTGAAGCAGAGCAGAGGAGCTAGCTGGGAGTGTGTTTGTGGGAGGTTTGAAAATAAGATAATAATCCAGATATGCCTGAAAGCTGAGGCGGCCACCGGCAGCAGCTTTAAATAGTTTGGCTGTACCCTAAAAACAATGGAATCGAACATAAGACTTCTTTGTGTGTTTACTTTGAAATGCAAACGAGCAAGCAGCCAGAGCATCATGTGCTCACAGAGATAAATTTATATCAGCGCAAAAGAGGGTATCTTGCTAGGGCTGGACGATAATTCAGTATGGAGTTTAAAAGTTCATTAATTCTCTCTGAAGTGTGGCGGAAAATGCAATAATTGGAATGGAACCTCAGAGATGTAGGCTACTAAAATACTTTGCGTGAATAAATGTACCTGTTGACTTTCCACCATTGCATTTGCCATATTGTCATAAATCTGAAAATTGATATCAGAAAAATATTCATTTTAATGCTGCACTTTCAGCCTTATCGCCCAGCCCTGCATCTCACTATGAAACTGGGTTAGTAAGAATTGTGCACCGCAGGCCATCCATGCACACATACTGCCCCCACACCACCTTCCGCCCAGGTGAGGTACTTACATGTAGCTTAAGTGGTGACCCTGTGTGTTAGCTCCAGCACCCTGCCCCTCTACCTCAAATAATCCCTCTCACTGCCATAATCCGTTAAGGAGCCAGCCACATCAGCAAAGTCCTCCAAGACCAGACTGGTGGAGTCCTCACCAGAGGGCAGCTCCGGGTCTGACGCCCAGGGGTGCTGATAACGGTTGTGCTGGGGGGCCTGGGGTTCATCCAGGGCGGTCTTCCTTGGTCCCTGCAGGTGGCACTGGTGGGGCTGAGACTGGGACGATTCAGGTTTCTGGTAGTCTGGCGCTTGGTCTTCGCCCTGCTGTTCGGTTTGATGCTCCTTGGCGATGTCGCTGCCGCCCTCGCTGCCCTGCGAGGAGGGGGCCAGCACGTGGTAGAGGCTGGGCAGGCGGATGTCCAACAGCACGCCACTTTTAATGTAGAGCTTGTTGTTGAGGTTGTAGAGCTTGTCGGCGATGTCGTAGCCCAGCATGACGGAGAAGAGACGGGCGATGTAGCGATCCTTTGAAATCAACAAATACAGGCGGCGGCGACGCCATGAGATGTAGCGGGAGTCTTCCTCTGCTGTCAGGGTCACCTGGGGAGTATGAATGAAACACCTGAATATCTACTGTATGTGATGAGTTACGTTGGTGGCGGGAATTTACAGGAAAATATATCAACGTGGCCGCAAAGGGAGGGAGATGCTGCTAGCTAGTAAACATGGAGGCCTTTTGGTGACTAAGTCTCTACCTCTGAGATGAAAATGGGCAAATTTCAACATCTGTTCCTTTTGATTCTATTCTGAATCATTTCGCAATAATGTGATGTTAAAAGAATAGTTCAGCATTTTGGGGAAATAGACTTGTTTGCTTTCTTGCCGAGAGTTAGGGGAGAAGATCGGTACCACTCATGTGTCATTTAAGTATAAAGCTGGAGCCAATGGGTGGTTAGCTTAGCTTAGCATAAAGACTGAAAGGAGGGGGAAACAGCTAGCCTACTTATGTCCAAAGTTTACAAAATCTGCCTGTATGTACTGGAATTATAACTTGTTATACCTCCTCCCCTGCTTTAAGTTTTTATGCTAAGCTACACTAATCGTTTGTTGGCTCGTGCTGTGTATGTAATGTACAGGTATAAGAGCAACATTAATCTTCTAACTCCAGCACCAAGTCAAATAGCATATTTCCCATAACATGAGCCATGTCCACTTTAATATAATTAGAAACACGAATGTACTTCATTTTCACTCTGTGTGTTTATGTAAGTTTTATGAAAACACATGTTGGTGAGCTTTGGTCACGAGCGCAAACATTCCCCACTTTCAGCTTCTCAAATGTGGCGATTTGATTCTTCTCTTTGTAATTTATAAGTATGCATAAGTAATAAGTTGAATATCTTTGGGTTTTAGACTGCTGGAAAGATAAAAAACACATTTCTGCTTTAACTGGAACAAAATGAAGCAACAGGATATGTGAAAGACAAGAGGACAACTGCTTTCCCCTGTTCAGCTTATCAGCTGCTGAGTCCGATAGAAGCCAACAAAAGACAACTTGATATCCACGTCTGGTTTCTTGTTCTCAATCCTTTAAATGAGAGTTAACATGAGAGTTGACATTTTACTGCCACACTTGGGACTTCTAGCCTCACAGCCACTTGCTGAATTTACTTTGTTAAAACACGTAAGCTACTGCTACTAATTAACTGCATGTTGAAGTCCATACCTGGAACTTCCCCTCCTCGTTTGGTCTGAGAGACTCCCACTCTGGAGAGTCAAGGAACTGGTGGCGGTGGATGTAATGCAGGAACTGGCCCTCCAAAGATACATTGATCCTAAAAAAGAAAGCGAGTGTAAGATATGATTTAAAAAAGAGACAGGGATTAAGAAGGGATAATGAGAGGAGAGGGAGAGCTGGAGGTCACTTTAGCAGTGCCAGTCCAAGACCTTTGAAGTAATTATTAGAATGAATGTCTCTGCCAGGGCAGCTGTGGACAGACTGAAGACTATAGAGTTCCTTAAACAGAACATCTTTCAGATAAACTGATAATACCAAGTTTCCTTTTCTGCACACAGAAATCATACTTTAAGACATCAGGACATTCCTCCCTCAGAAGGAAGCTTTGAATTTAAAAAGAATAACTTCCGCAGAGTGAGAAAACCCAGCACACTTAAAACAATAAGCCTTCATTGGATTACGTCAAAAGTTGTGGAATGATGAATGTGGAATCATTCATCATTCATCATGTTAAGTGCTGCAAAACGATCTGCTTCATGTCAATCACCTGACACCTACAGCAAGAAATGGGGGTCTCCTCGAGGAAATAATTCTATTCTC
>JAVQJF010101693.1:0-11273 GCA_036023855.1 Gadopsis marmoratus
TTGCCATGCTGGCCTCCACCGGGGGCAACTTGGGGTTCAGTGTCTTGCCCAGGGACACTTCGACATGTGGACAGCAGGGGCTGGGATCGAACCACCAACCCTGGGGTTAACGGACGACCGCACTACCCTCTCAGCCACAGCCGCCCCACATTGTGAATATTTGCTCTTTTTTTATCTTATATGATAGTAAATTGAATATCTTTGGGGTTTGGACAGTTGGTCAGATAAAACAAGCAATCTGAATATGTCAACTCAAGCTTTGTGAAATTATTAGGAGGATCTTTTTTTTTTTTTGAGTATAATCGTCAAATTACGCAGTGATGAAAATAATAGTTAGGTGCAGCCCTAGTCAATAATACCACAATTACTTTGCAAGGAAGGAAGTGGCTGACCTGAAAAGTGTTTTGAGCTGAGCCTTGTCCAGAGGTTGTGGTGAGAACACTTTATAGACGCCGGCCTCTTGTGGTTGCTTACGCCGGAAGCCCGCCGAGATGTTGACGGGACAAACGCTAGCCACACTGTTGAAAAACGCATCAGGCGTCTCGGTTGTCAAGACGCTGGCGAAGGGGAACAGGCGTGGGTCCGGGAAACCAAAGAAAGAAGTGTTGAGGTAACCGTGGACAATGGTTGCTACAGTGCTGTGATAGTTGCCGGGGAGCTGATCAAAGGGAGGGGTGAAACCTTGGAACTGGACCCCGGACCTGACACTGGCCTGGAGTGGCGTTGCCACCACTACAATGTCATAGAGCTCTGATCCCGTCCCTGCTGCTGTGGTGAAGCTCAGCTGGTACTGGGGCACCTCCCCTGTAGGAAAAACACACAAAATCAATGTCAACACCAACACGTGATTCAGATACAAAGTCATCGACATCAGTCCACTGCGATCTACTGGCAGATATAATCCAGAAACATCCAGCACATTTCTCATGTCTTAAGATGTCTGTGCCAACAGGCAAGTGTTATCACACTGGAATCATAAATATGCATTTCTATGACAGGAGAAAAGGCAAAGAAAAATCAGTTCATACACATGTAAAGCTGACAGTTTGTAAACGATAGTGTGAGCATAAGATGATTTTTTTTAAAATAGATCCATCCCGTATATATGGAACATACATAAGCCTTAATGCAACTGCTGTAATTCACACAAATCCTGGAAACAAGGAAACAATCCACACTTCTGTCCTATCAGTTAATGTTCTGACAATCATATGATCCAAGAAAGAGCAGTGCAGACGAGCGCCTGGTAATCCTGCACACTTCTCTACGTCCATATTTGTGAGGCCCCAGTAGTGCTGCTTTTTAGTGGCATATATCCCAAATGTCCCAGTTTGTCAAAAATACTGTGGTAATACAAGGAAGAACCTACCATCAAGTTCAGGTTGTGAAACCGCGGGGCACGAGTAGTTAAGTTCCTAATATTCTGCTTAAGGCTGTGGACTGCAGTATTGTTGTCACTTCATGAGGCACACTAAGTGAAAAGTCTTGACGTGATCCCATTCAGCTGCCAGCATCAGGGTGAAGTACCTGAGTAGACTGGGGAGATGGAGTTGACTTGTGCTTGCAGCAGGTTAGCGTTGGCCATCTTCAGCAGGCCTGAACACACCAGCTTGTTGCCTCCTTCCACCGCCCACAGGTTGTTCTGGGCACCAGCTAAAGACACAGCGCCTGTAACAGACAGACACAGACAAACACACACACACACACACACACACACACACACACACGCTTACTCACAACAGACGGTGCCAAGCGCTATAAACCAATTATCAGCTGCCCACACACTTTCCTGTTCTCTCGCTCCCAAAGGCCACCCCTTCCTCTCATCTCTCTTTCCTCTCTTCTATTCTCGACATCCCGCTCCTCACTTCCTCGTCTCCTGTATCTCTTTTCCTTCCTCTTCCTGCCCTCTCTCTTGACCTACATCAGCGGGGACGTAGATGTTCACCTCATAACTGGCTCTAATTTCAGCACCACAGCCTTCCTCTACCCTTTCTCCTTCCTGCTCATCAGCCACTCGCTCCCCTTCTTCTTCTTCTACTGCTAATTTCTTCACACTCATCTGACCTACAAAGGCGGGGATGCTGACGTTCTGTCCGTAGTTGACCCTCATGACGGGCGCGATGACCTCGTCGATGAAGCGCTGTGACACACCCAGCTCGAGCAGCGAATCAGAGAGCGGCCTCCGGGTCATGTTGACGAAGCCACTTCCCCCGAGAGAGTCCAGCAGTTCCTCCACCGAGCTGAAGGCATACCCGTGGGCCTGGTACTTGTAGATTCTATATTATACATGTGCACACACACAACAAATGGTTCATTAATAATTAGAATAGTCAGTCAGTAGACAGATTTATAAATATACATACTATATGAATATTTTTTATTCCTATCTGAAAATTGGGATTATCACAAACGTTTATCCGAGCATATAAAATAACAAAAAAGACAGAGGGAGGGTTATATGTTTATATCTCGCTGTTGTTAGGCAAGAAAGACAAAATGATGCAGAGATAAATCATTTCCTGAGGGAGGAAATAGAGGTCGGCAAATGGTGGAGGGGTAAAGTGCAAAACTGAGTCTGGTTCATGTGTCAAGATAATATAATTGCTGCAAGAGATGCAATATATTGGCATGATGTGTGATTTTGTGCACCACCCGATATCTGCAACAGGACTGGCTGATTGAAAATGCCAAATCTGTTGTTTTATACTGTATTATTTTGTTGTCGGAGGATGAAGAGAGCTGAATTTTCATGACAGTGGCAGTTAGACTTCTGGGTGGTTGTTGGTATTCATACAGACCTCATGCTTGGAAAGTCTCACACTAAGTCAAGATTTTGCAGCGATTATGGCTGTAGGCGTAGGAAATAATAGATAAAAATGAAAACAATGGTGGCAGGAAGGTTTAAAGAGGCTTTGCTACATCAGTAATGCAAATTTGTTTGTTATCATTAAAAGGTGAAGGATACCAACTCCGTGTTAACATCACGCTGACACCAGGAACAGGTGGGAGAAAATATGAAGCAGTCCAATCACATGTCTACAACAAAGGTAAGACACTTTGACACAGGAGCATAAATCAGGGTTGAGCTGCACCACAGCAACATCCTGTCCTGTAAACAGCAAACAGGGAATTAATATTTCTGGCTTACCTCATGAATTTCTCCATAATTTCCTCCACCCACATCTGCAGGCGTATGAAGCTGATGCCGTAGCGCCACCACAGACGGAACAGGTCCAGCAGGTACCAGTCGGTCTCCTCCAGAATCAGCTCCTCCCCGTTAAAAACCGCCGTCTTACCCGCCACGCTGCGACGATACTTTAAACCTTGAGGGCAGGACATGGGACGACACAAAGGACCAACACAGCAGCACAGATACACATGGGGAGGAATTTAACACTGAGGATGTTTTGCATAAATCTGTCTTTCAAAGTAGTTTTTACTGTGGAAATCAAAGGAATAATGGACAGAAATTTTTCAAATAAAAATTATTCTCTTTTTATATTGCATAAACTGTGATTTGACATTGACAAAGCTTCTGTTTCCCTTAAACTTCATTTGTCTTCCAGTTAGGGAGCCACACATGTAGCGCTGCTTATTAAACTCAAACCATCGACCTTTCTTGGCTGATGGCAGCTCTTCCTGCTCAGCTTGCATCTGCTGGAGGCACAAAATTAATCTGATCAAGCAACATACTTATCTTCATTGCTGTTACACACCATCTCTGTATTCTACCTCATTTCCACCAGGAAACCCGGTTTCTTAGCTTGTAGCCCTGAACAGATGTTTGCAGGTTCCACTGGGCGTCACCTCTGTTGCTGTTTTCATGGGTTTTTTGAAGCCCAACTCTTTTGACAATTTAATATGCAACCATGGACCAAAGGACAGACAGTGACTAAATGAATCTTAATCAGTCACGTTAACTGATCGTCCTCTTCACCTTTTAAGCCTTGTGTGTCGTGTGTGTATGTGTGTGTAAACCAACCTAGCTGTTTGACAAACTCCTGCATGTGGAGGTTGAGGGAGTGAATGATGGAGCCCCCAGACTCGTAGTCATGATAATTGACGGTTACAGTGGCAAGACGGCCTCCGACATCACCCTTCTCGAACACGTCCACCTGGACCTCAGGGCCAAAGTGCTGCCGCAGGAAGTTGGCGGTGGCGCTGCCTCCTATCCCCGCCCCGACCACCGCTGGAGCACAGAGGATCAGAGCCAGAGACATAGAGGAAAGTGAGAAATCAAGAGTGTGGTTTGGAAGCAAAATGTGTACTAAAACAAATGACCATCAATCATACGGAATAACTTATAGTGTTGTGTGGCATCCAGGTGTTTAAAGACACGGCCTCACTACAAATGGTAAAATGTATGTCGAATGGAAGAAGAAATAAAATAATCACGATTGAGCGCGATTAAAAAGTAATAATTGTCTATGCTATTTTGCAGCTTTTAGTGTACAGTCATTGTACCTACAGCTGGACAGAGGAATGTAGATGAGAAACAACGGTGCCTTTGATGGAGAGTTGGGCTAATGTAATGCCAGAGCCGCTGGTTCTGAGAGTATTATTTTGCCACTGGAAATTCCCATTGCAGGGTTTACATTTAACAGTACCCTTAATATGATTCAATACGTCTCCTCCATTCAAGAGAACTTCATCGGCACAGGCAATAGGCTGCATAACTTTCTATTCTGCCCTTTCTTAGTTTTTGGACTAATGACTTGTTAGGATTGTCGTGAACTATTCTGATAATCGATTCCTTTGCTTCAGCTTCTCAAATATGACGTTTGCTGAATATTCCTGTCATATATCTTTGTCTACTTAATATCTTTAACTGTCGGCCGGACAAGTTAATGATATTAAAGTAGTTGCAGCCTAAGTCCAATTTTGTGCTGCACATTTTTTGTTATATTGCATGATTTTTAACTGTACTGCCCTTTGCTCTATGGGTGGGTGGTGAAGGGGTGGTGTCAGGTAAAAACAAGGTTGTGCGAGAGGACTGAGGAGGGACACAGAAAATAAAAAACTGACTGCCTTTAAAAACACAATTCCATGCGAGTTTATCTTTATTACATGGAAAGTATCTTTGGGTAAACGATGCAACGCTGGGATCCTTGTAAAGTCCAACAAAAAGGAAACAAATAACATCACATCCAACTCGGCTAGTAAAATATTAGCTACCTAGCCAGCTGCACATACAGCTAAAATAGCCCGCAGGATTACATGTATATCTAGTAGCCCTACAGTAAATTAACCGTAAACATCATGATCTCCGTTAGACTAAGGTTGCGTGTGAGCCTTCGGATGCGGGGCTAACGTGAGCACATTTGTTTTCCTTGCCTATTTTAGATGGAGGCGCTCCGTCGACATGAGCGGATGCCGCCGGGTCTCCGACAGCCGACCCGACTGACAGCACGACGACGAGCAGCGGGACCAGAGAGCCGCCCATAGCGGCAACGGAGCAGCAGTCACCGGGAGGGGGACGGTGGCGAGCTGGTGCAGCGACGGTGAGCTACGTTAGCTACGTTAGCTTCTCTTTCTTCTTTCCTCTACACGGACAGCATGTTCACAGCGAAGCAATTTACATGTCGGCCGACTCTTATCACTGTAAACTGACAGGGTTGCGTTTTAAATGGGTTTGGGATATTGCATGAAACAAAGCTTGATGATGCAGATCAGCTCGCCAATGAACGGCCGTTCACGTCCGGCAAAATCACGTGATCTAAAATACTGGCTTGCCTCGACCAATCACTGCCGTCTGAGCAGCTCCGCGGCAGGTAAGAGCGTACGCACTTTACGCACTGCTGCGTTTTATTAACGCTGCGTTGGAAGCTACATACACAGGGGTTTAGGCTACGGTTATTTTGTCCATATAAATAGTTCTACTGGATCTGCGCTTCCTCCATAATATTTATATAAGAGTGTGTATGCGAAATGTTTATTTAGAAAACAAATCCACAGGACTACATATTGAAAAACAGTGGAAGTTGCCTTTATTTTTTTCCAACTGAGAAACTGCTGCAACATCGGATTAAACCACTGAGCAGAAACTAACATTCACACTGAGCCACTGAAACAATGACTGGCACAGTGGATCAGTAAGGCTTAAGGATGCCTCTGACACATGCATGCGCGCACACACACACACACACACACACACACACCCATGCACGCACCACACACACACACCCATGCACGCACCACACACACACACACACACATTCATCTTCATTTACATCAGTTATCTTACACCTCTGTGGCTGCTCGGGCAGCAGCCTCATCACTATCCCTCTAATGTGATCAGTCAGAGGTGAGGGGTCAAGGGTCACCTTGAGATGAGTAACCTCTGTTCCCTGCTGTTGCCTTAAATGCAGGGCTAGGAGGCAACATAACAGAGACCATAACCATTCATCGCTATGGTACATCTCTAAGCAACATGACCCCCAGCAATAACACTGCTAGACCAGTCGTGGGCCTGGAGGGCGGGGTTCAGGGGGTGTTGGGGGGAGGTCATGCTCTGGCCAAAGGGAGGGCAAGGAGGAGACGGGCACCGGCCGAGAAGAGGATGGGTTTGGTCACTTTGTAGAGCGTCGGGTGGGCTCAGAGGCGGTGGGGGGAGGCGGTGGCCCACGGCGGTCTAGGTCTTCGATGTAGAACATGATGAGCTTCCTGCGCTCCTCTGGGACACACTCCAGAACGAGGTACCGCTTGTCATTCTGAAGGATCTTCTCCACATCCTTCAGATGTTGCTCTGACTCCTGGATCAGCTTTCTCGACCTGTGGGAAGGGAGGGCATGAGACTTTTCCTTTGCAAAAAAGTCACTTAGTCACTCAAATATTTGGATAGTCAGGGGTTAAAGAAAACATCCCGGAAAGTCTATAAGTGACACCAGATGTGTGTCAAGTGACCGAGCTATTGCTAATCTGCAGCTTGTCTCAACTCAAAAACTACTTATCCAATAATTTTCTCATCCTTTACCAAAGTTATTAAGCCCCAAAAATGAAAATAAGGATGTTTGTCTCACAATCTACTTTCTATAGTGGAAAATGAACTGAAAATGTATCTGAAATAGTGGGAAAATAATGGACCACGACAAGTGGAGTTGCTCGTAGATACTTTTGTCATATAACAGGGTAGAATATCTAATATTTCTGGGCTGCATTTGTATCAGGTTACATGGTTATACTAAATATATGTGCAATAAAACCAATTGTAGTATGTAGTCTACTACATGCACAGACCTGTATGTGATGAACTTTGTCTCCTTTAGCAGGGTTCTGAAGTCAGCTTTGGCTGTGATGTACTTGTCTTTGATGTAGTCTTCAAACTCACGCTGTCTCTTCTACACACACAGAGCAATACATCAGACACAAAAACTCAGATAAACTTATTTCATGTTTCAAACTGTTACAGCCTAATTAAACATAATACTTTTTAAGACATAAAAATATCAACCACCCTCTTGATCAATTCAGAACTGGGGTTGATTTCATGACAGCTGATGTTGCTTAGACTTTAGTTCAGCCAAATCCTTCTGTGGAGCAATGGTGTATTTTATGTTGAACCTGATCAGCTGGTCCCACACATCTGGATCAACGTACAGATGTCAAGAGTATTTATGCTTCAGATGAGGAATTGAAAGAGAACAGTGACTGTGTTAATTTGGAAATTGATTTAACTAAAACATCTGCTGTCATGTTGACTAACAGAGGAAGAATGCTTTGTTTTTTCTTTTTCTTTAAATATTGCAATATAACTACAGCATGTCTTAACCCGTCACCAAAGCCACAAAACACCTGCGATTTATTTTCAGAAAGTGACCGGAATCTTTTATCATTTTAGAAGCAAAATAATAGAGGTGGGATGTTACCCATTAAAGACTTACTCTATCACTGGAGGAGAACTTAATACAGCGAGGGTCCTCCTTGATAACCTTCTTCACCTCCTTCCATGTAGTCGTCAGAGTAATCTATAACACAATCATAAAATCTGTCACTAAGTTTATGAAATGAATCAGGGATCAAGTCAATCAAAACAACTGATAAAGCACAATGGACATGGCATTAAAAATGATTGTCCTTCTAGTCACACTGGTTATATATGTGCCCATAGAGACAACATGAACAGCTTTTTACATATGAGTGGCAACTTTTCCTGCTGTTGGCACCTTCATGTTTTTACTTCTCACCATGCTGGTCTCATCCAGTAGTTGCCTGAAATGTTCTTTCTTCTTCTTGGCCAGTGCTTCTACATGTTCGTTGAACAGCTTCTCCTTCTCCTCTCTCTCTAGCAGTGACGCCGACTCCCAGCGGTGATCCTTCCGCAGGTTACGACGTGTGTCTGACCACGTTGCATCTGATGACCGTACCTGAGGAATGAAAACACAAAACACTTCAAATGCAGAGGAAATGTAAACATTATTTAATGCTCTGTGGGATTAAAGTTTCTGGTAAAAAGTCAAACTATAATGGCACTACTTAGTCTTGTGCTCCCGCCAACATACTTACATTTCTCAAATGTTTAGAAAGTGCTCTTAAACATGTTATATGATTATCCTTGCAGTCAGAGTTGTAGCTGCTTTCTGCCGGGGGCTCAGAATGGAGATACAACTATGCCTTGTCAAAATGGCTTGAATCAGTTGTTACTTCTTATCAAATCTTGTGAAAATGTGATTTGTGATAATGCAAATAGATAGGACTTCAGATCTAACATTTGTTTTATCACATTACAGCAAGTTTATTGGGGAAAAAATAAAGCTGCAGAGCATCTCACCATATCAGACATGAGAGCTTTGAAATGCTGGATGGCCTCCTCCCTCTTGTGCTGCTCCCTCTCTCGGTCGATCTCTTTAGTCTGTTCTGATCGGGCCTTCTGCACCTCCCGTTCCCTCTCTCTGAGACTGGCCTCGATGCGAGCCTGCCGCTCCAACTCTCGCTCCTTATCGATGTCCATGCTCTGTGGAGGACGACACACTGCATCAGTTTTGTTTGTTATGCGATGCTGAGAATGAGGACTGTGCTCAAGATCAGAGCTGTAATTCAGGGTTAGTAACAACAAAGTCATTACAAAATGAAGCTCTTTTCATTCAAAATATCCGTTAATAAGTCGTTGATTTCTTGAATATAATACAACCTCCATTCTTTCAATATATAAAATATATTATATTCACACCAATACAGTACAATTAGAATGATGTCTTTGCTGTATGGCACCATGTTCTTTCCAAACATTCATGCTCATAATCCATAGATAAAAAAAGATCAAATAGAGAAAAAAGATCGATCAGGAAAGTGTTCATCTGTTACTCGCGCCATCCCTAATTTATATCCAACAGAACAATCACTTCCCCGTTGCTTTCTCGCAGATCAGAAATCTCTAGCACACACATATGGAAGCCATCATCTTCCATACAGAGAACGGCTCTCACCTTGGCTTGTTTTTCCATGTACTGTTTGAAAAGTTCTTCTCTGAGTGCGGAGCTCTCCACAGCCTTGTAACGTGAGTCAGTCTCTAGCCTCTCTTTCACTTTGCTCCACCGCTGGCCTCCCTCTATGTGCTGCTCACTTAGGAGATCAAAGAAATCTTGCTTCACCTGGGAGCAAACACACACATCAAAATTAATTCAAAATTTGTTCAAAAGATATGGTCAGCAGGAAAACTGCAGATGGTAGAACCCCAGTGACTTGCTCAAAGTGGCAATAAAAGCCTGCATGGTCGACCGCTGTTTAACCTAAAAAAAACCCACCATGTTCTTTTTCGAGAGAAAAGATCCTATGCATTGATATTTGAGTGTGAGTGAGTGATACCTTCTCTCCTCTGGACTTGGAGTCCTCTTTCTCTCTCTTCCTCATAGCGGTGATGAATTCAATGAAGATAGCCTCCCTGTCCTTCATCTTCTCTATGGTCTTAAATCGTGGGTCTCTGCCGTGCTTCACTGCAAATTCACTAAACGTTGTTCTGTTAAAAAAGCAAAACAAAACAGTTTCAAGATTTTACAAAGCAAAGTGAACAGTTACAAACATCTCATGAATTGATCTCTTCACCATAAGGAGAAGGAACAAAATACCAATTACTTACGTTAAATACAAATAATATATTATATTAAATATTGCAGGTAAAGTCCCAAACTGAGAAGGGGATTGTAAAATAATTGTTCAATAAAAATCACATCACAAAACAAAAAAGCCAGAAAACATACTTCAGCAGAAAAGAAATGTTGTAATAAGAAGTAAGTAACTGATATAACTGGCTATTTATTCACATCTGTCTCACTGAATATCGGCATACAATATACAGTATTGTCTTTCAAATCAAAGCTCTGTCCCTTTACCTCGCTGTGAGCTTCGCCTCCTCCATCATCCTCCTGAACTCGTCTTTGGCCTGCATCAGTTTGTTCTTCTTCTCCTTTCTCTCCTCCTCCGCCCGCGTCTTCACATACTGATCAAATACCTGAAGTGGACATAATCACAAAATTATTACTGAAGGATAAAAAAAAAAAAAATAGACCATTACAAGGGACAATACTGTGAGAATGTGTAACAGTGAGGGAAGAGAGAGAAACACATGAGAGGGGGAGAGAAACTGAACCTGTTTCCTCTCTTTTGGGTTGAGCAGAAGGTAACGTGGGTCAAACACAATCTTATGAAGCTCTTTGTCCCAAGTCGAGAATGCAGACACCTATATGTATGACAGACAACACTGGCATTAGACAGACAGCTAAGCTACATACCACAAAAGTCCTCTATAGACTTGAATATATTAAAAGATTAAACATTTGTGTCTACATTTAAAAAAAAAAAGCTTGAGCATATAACCCCAGCAAAGAGTAACAACAGTTCAAGAGGTTAAGGGAATAAGTAACAATGTAAATAAAAACCTTCAGGAAAACTCTAAAACTCAATAGGTTTTTCTTGACTGAGTGTCCTCAAACAAGAAAGTGACCAACTCTGTTAACATATACAGTAACTTTGGCATAAAATTGGTGTTACCCCTCTTTCCAGCAGCATTTCTCTGAACTGCGTCATCCGGGCCTCTAGCGGCACAATTGCTCGTTCTCTGGCAGCTCTGAGCTCTGCCTCCATAGCTGCTTCCTTCTCAGAGTCTGCTTCCTTCACCTCCTCCTTCCTGTGAGGGAGGTACCACAGAGGTCAGGAGAGAATTATGAATGAAAACACAAAGAGTTAAAAAATAATATGGGGGGGGGGGGGGGGGGGACGCCCATAAAAGATTTATGGAAGCAGGTCAAATAAAATTTATAACTAACAGGGGGCTCGTT
>JAVQJF010101726.1:0-49189 GCA_036023855.1 Gadopsis marmoratus
CAACAAGCCTGGCCCGGAACCCGTGCCGTATTTTTTTATTGTACATTTGTCGTGGGGGGGGGGGGTACTGTAAGGGCTTTCCCTCCTCCTAAATCTTCAGATCGGTTCATGGTGTCTCATTGAGCTTTTATTCTGTGCGTTCTGCGGCTGTTTTGACAGCTTTCCGCCATGAAGGTGTAAGTTTGAGATTTAGTTTGGTGCACTGAGTGAACGTACCTCCCACAGTTGTTGCCTGGCTCAAAAGTCATTGAAGGGATGTGAAAAGCCCTCTTGTTAAATTAGGATTGTAAATTAGATTTAAATGGGTAATTAGTGTTTTTAACAAGGCTCTGAGAGGCAAATGCCCAAAATAAGTACACTTGTGCACCCAGTTTAGTTAAAAACTCAGAGTTGTCTTTATCCATTTTGGATCATGTGATGCTTGCATGGGTTTGATTGCTTTCCTACATAATTTTGGAGAAGAATTACTTCTAGTCTGTTGTTTCTATGGAAGACATTGTTTTACACATTATCTAAATTGAGTATTGCCAGCCTTAAGCTACACATGCATGTGCTACTTAACAGTTAAGTAACATGCTGCAGCTGAACTGCAAAACTTGTCTGCAAAGAGTCAGGCAGAAGATCCACCCACTCATCCCCCCCTCCCCCCACAGGTCTGACCCATACCCCTCCTCAGGTCTCAGAAGGGTTTGATGTCGGCTGCACAGGCAAGAAGATCTGCAGTACAAATATTTATATAAAGCAGAAGGGAAGTGACAATGTGAGCAATAGGAAGTCCACAGGGAAGAGTGCTAGGGGTTACCCTCGGGCTAATCTCCACTAAGACATAATTATAAACCTAGCTAGCCGTTAGAGTGGACTGCTTCCAGCTTTGTCACCAAGACGCTAACTGTATTTGGTCAGCAACTGCACAGCCAAGGCCCACTTCAATGACGCCTTTAACTAGTGTAATATTTGCATGGCACATAAACATATGGTTATACTTAACATTTTCATTTGATTTGCGCACAGATAATAGTTTCCATGCACAGGGGAAGCACAAGGCCTCTCGCCATGCTACATTTTACTTTGTTTTAGCTCAGTGCCAGAATAGAATTTCATCTGACACGATTGTCAACTCAAAGCAAAGCCTCAGAATAAAATATCAGAGGAGCGTGTTTTAAATCTACATTCAAAACAACGTGTTTATGCGCAGCCTTGTCCGTGAATGTCAACCAGGGTTTTTATTGCCTTTGTGCCCATGTGAGTAACAGATGTCGGCCATGAAACATCCATTAATAATACATGCACAAACAAATTTATATTTCCAGGCCATATGTAGGAATATAGTCGATGAATTGTGTTTTAAACACAGCAACATTTGAATGCAAGCTAAAAAGTTGGAAGTGTAAAGGTTGCAGGGAAGAGAGTGATAAAATAATTCTGCCCTCGCTCAGTTTATTTGTAGAGTTGTATTGCCAGTTAATTGTACAGTCTGTATATTGTACAAGGATTTCAAACATGTTTCATTGTTGTATTTTGAGGTTGAATCAATGTGAATATCTTTTAAGGAGAGTGGTTAGTCGGTCACATTAACAGGGAAATTGTCATTCCCTGTCACGTCACTTAAACTAACCGCAAAGCAACTGACGTTTTGGAAAACGCACTTATTTGCATTCTTGCCAAATGTTAGATGAGAAGACTGATACCTCTCTAATGTTTATACGGTAAGCTACTGCCTGCAGATGGTTAGCTTAGCTTAGCATAAAGACTACAAACAGGGGAGCTCTGTCAAAAGGCAACAAAATCCACCTACCAGTACTTCTAAAGCTCACTAATGAACATGCAGATTGTATGTTTAATTCTTACAAAAGCTGAAGTGTAAAAACAATAAGTTGTGGATTTATGGGGGGGGGAGGTTGTTATCTACTCTACTAGGCATACTCAGGCATGCAACTCCCCCAAAAAACAAACTTTGCCTTTTGTGCAGATTAAACAAACTAGATTAGATTAGTGAGCTTTAGAGGTGCTTGCAGGCTGATTTTATTACCTTTGGACAGATCCAGGTGAGCTGTATCCCCCTTGGTTCTCGCATTTATGCTAAGCTAACCGGCTACCGTACAGACATGAGGGTGGTAACGGTCCTGTCATCTAACTCTTGTTAAGAAACCGAGTAAGCATATTTCTCAAAAGGTCAGACTTTTCCTTCAAACCTGACACCAATCCAGTGCCCATACACATATGAGGCAGTTCACACTTTGAATCAGTTCCTGTGTACCTCATTAGCAAGGGGCTATATTTATCCTTTATACAGCATTTTAGGCATTTCATATTACAGGACATAGAAAGGCTAATGGCCCCAATGGTTTTGGTGCTGTTTACATAATGTTCTTCCATTTCTGTTTTATTTTTCCACTTAAGAGTTAGTTGGCATTGAATACCACTACTGTTAATGCTCCATCTCTCAGCCATAACCCATCCCCCTGCAAATCAGAAGACCCCAACTCCTCCACCCCCTGCTCAGTAGCATTCCAGCTGGCCAGATGGTGTCTGCTCTGCACAGCGGACACCAGAGAGCCGAGAGAGAGAAACCCCACGAGCAGGATTCTCCGGATGAGACATTCCACCCCACTGATCTCTCCACCCACCGCCCCCACCTACTCATGTCGCCCGCTCTCTCTGTTCAGCCTTGTCTGTATCTTGCAGACGGCCATTCTGGGGATGAAGTCCATGTTGATAAGTTGTTGACAAGTGGAAAAATCCCATTAGAGGGTTTTCTACGGAGGGAAAAGAGTGACAGAAGAAATCACTAATTTCTGTGTTTGACACATAGGAGCCGTGCCACAGTCGCAATACAATTTTACCGTGAGCATTTTTATGATATTTTGTAGCCGCTGACGTCTGTACTTAATAATGTATCAATAAATTTGTTAGTCAAATCTTCCTCGCTGGCAGCTTTTTAAATTTTAGATGTATTGTACGTGTACAGATTTGTGCACATTTGGCACAATGTGGCTTCAGGAACTAGTAACAAATGCTGGAAGTATACATGGAAGAGGAAAATTGATTTAAACAAAACATCAGTTCTACTCAGAGTGACTGGCATAGTTAAAGTTTTAAAATAGTTTTAAAACTTCAGCTTTGATTGAGTGTACTGCTGAATGCCTTGGTCAGTTTGCACATTTCTCACTCTTTCCATCAAAAGTTGGCAAATTTTAATGAGCCTGAAGTGTTGCTGGAGTGAGGCAATGCTTTCCATATGTCAGGGTGCAGCAAAGGGTAGCAATACTGTGAGCGTAGGGGCTTTAACTGTAGCTACTACAGTACATCTGTCCCATTTTATAAAAAAAACACTGTGTGGGTGTTTGTTCCTGGCCCACATTATCTTGCTGAAAGAAATCCAATGTAGCACTTTGTGTTGTGTATGTGCGTGTATGCTTGCATATGATCCCATATCTAGATAAAGCCCCATAAACCCCACCCATCCCACTCCACACTCCAGCTTCCGTGATTGCAGCCTTGTGTGTACTTTTGTCTGCCTGTTTTTGTGATTCCTCTTTTGTTTGTGAGTGTGCGATGCAGTGTGTGTTTCTGTGTGTTTGCTCGTTTGCTTTCCCATACGTCACATTTAATGGCTCCTTTTTAAATGCAACAAACGAAGAACCGGAAGGCTGGGACAAAGAGCCAGCCTGTATAAAAAAAAAAAAAAAAAAAAGAAAGAAATAGAGGAAAACACACAGATGCTCCTCTGTGTTAAACCTCATAGCTTTATTGAGTTTGAATGGCATATGCTGTTGTCCA
Source organism: Gadopsis marmoratus (assembly GCA_036023855.1). NCBI lineage: Eukaryota > Metazoa > Chordata > Actinopteri > Centrarchiformes > Percichthyidae > Gadopsis > Gadopsis marmoratus. The sequence continues at coordinate 3,781 of JAVQJF010101726.1, forward strand.
CCATTGACAGAGATTTCAAGGGGGGGAAGCAGCACGCTTCCTTTGCCTAGTAACAATGCTAGCTCTGCCTCAAGCAGGTCAGTACAGTTTCTACAGTGTCAGTTGCTTAGGCAAAGCAGAGTGCAGGCATGAGTACCCGAGGGCTTGTTATGTCAACTGCCTTTCGGGTGGCTGGCTCCAGTCAGCGTGACTTCTGGTAAAAGGGATTTGAGGGAGTTGTGTCTGTGTGAGACAGAGTGGGAGGGAGAGGGAGGGATGGATTAGGCTTAGGCCCTGTTTTTGCCCCATCCTCCTCCTCTGCAGCAGCAGCAGATCTCGTCCTTCCTCCACCCCTGTACCACTAGACTGGGGCCCCTTGGCACCCTGGAGACACATGCCCCACAAAGCCATCACATCCACCCCCACAAAAGCCCATTCTCTCCTCAGTCCTTTCCATCTTCTTTCCTCTTTCCCTCTGATCTCTTGACCTCTGCAGTTCTCTTCAATCCCCACCCACCCTTCTCCTCTTGATACCTTCTTTCCTTTCTTGTATCCCCTTTCCTATGTTGCTTCATCTCCTTCTCCCCTGTTTCCCATTTTCTTTGCAGCTCAAAGCCATGGGAGAATTGAGTCATGTGAATGAAGGGCTTTTGCCATGTTAGACAAACACTCCCCTCCTGTCAGAATCAGCCTTTGAAGCTCTCTATTAGTGGAGGCCCATTTCAGCAGGATGAGGCATTGTGAGCCTTTTATAATTGCAATTAAAACTTAAATCTGCCAGCGGTTGCAGGCAGGGTATTTAAACCGCCTTAAGTGCCGAACGATAACTTTTTAATGAGAAACACATTGGACACTTAGCATGTGGTTGATTGTTGTATAAGGGCAGTTTTTAAAAAGTGCGACACGCCCTGGACCCCCCCCCCTCCGGCCATTCTCTCATGCAATTGTTTGGTTGTGTAAATTGGATGGAAGCCAGTGCTGACTGTACCATATGTGGAACATGGGGTGATTGGATTAGGGACTGGTGACCTGTACACAGGCCTACCTGCTTTTAGTAGTTGGTTAAATGACTTGGTTGCAGTCATACTCACCCACGTACCCAAACATGTAACATAATGTATACTGTACAAATCACAGGACACATGCCTTTTTACGCTCTATGTATGTCACTTTTACTGGATGCATAAAGGTAAGATTTTCCTTTTAACCCTAAATAAAATCTTTGTTGTGGCTTTCTAAACACCGCAGCTTTGGTACTAAGGCATACACATTACGTGGCCAACCCTCAAAGCAAGAAACCGTTTGGAAATCACTCAAGATATCCTGTGCAGGGAAATTGTCAATTGCCTTTGCACTGAAGATAGTTCCGCCTTTTGTTTTTGCCAGTCTGTTTTTGCCTGCAATCCAAGCACTGGCACCTGGTTTTCTCAGTGGAGCAAAGATTCCACTCTTCACTCCCTTCCCTTGGAAAGAAAGTGTGTCAGGAGCTGGCTGTGTCTTTAACTGCCCCCTCTCTTTTTGTACTGCGAAGGAAAGTTGGTGTCTTAAAGTCCCTCTGGTGTTTGTGGTAGCTTTATGTAGATTCCTGAAGGTTTTCAAAGGCAAACTGTTGTCATAATAATTAGTGTTTGTGCTGAACAGGTAGTCTGTGTACTGTCCATTACAAGTTTGAGTACAACTTTGCAGAGGTGTGCATTTTAAACCTAAAGAAGTGTCAAAATGGAGGCAGTTTCAGGTGTAAATCTCTGTTGTGTTGAGAGTTTCAAGGTAAGATAAGAAAAGATAAAAGACTCATAGGGTAATTCCAGTAAAGCTGAACTGAAACAATGTTGAACAATTGGACACATTTGCACAATAGTTTGTGTACTGTATGTGATTGTTTGCTATGGGGTCTGTGGTCAAGCTAAAAGGCAGACCGTCTGTCATACGACCATAAATATTTGCTTAACATAGCTTACGTGTGCGTTGCTTGAACATGGGCAAATGATGTGACCAGGTTATCGCATTTCCTGTTCAAGCTTCACCCTGAGCATTACGCACTTGAAGAGAAAGCCCCTGAAGTTTTCAACAGCCAAGATCCCCTTCTGCTTTTCCCAAGCAAATCCACTGTTTGTGTAGGGTGCAGTCTGCATTCCTGCTGTGTCCTCCTGTGAGGATATGTGAATTCTGAGAAAATACACAAAGTCAGCTGTGTCCTCCTGTGTGGATACGTGAATTCTGAGAAAATACACAAAGTCAGCTTTTGCCTCTGAGGCAGCTTTCTTTCTGGCCCTTTGTCTTGAAGTGAATCAGTGACTTAATGTGTATGTGTGCTCCCTATGGATCTGCGTGACAGGTATGCTTTTTCCACAACAAGCCTGCTTCCCATTGCTTCACCGAGTAGATAATGACATCAGTGGCCTGTGAGTAATGATGACATTTGACTGGATTTTCTTCGGGTACTTTAGTTGACCCACCTTTATCAAAATGTTATATTCATTTTAAACACCAGCCAGTAACACCTTGAGAATATACGGACACTATTGATACTGTTAAACTACAGCGAGTTATTCCCAACCAGGGTTAGTTGTAACCAAGGGGCTACTTTTGCAGTTGCCAGGGTTTGAAAAATAGAAATCCTGTTGTGATTAGTTAAACAATATCCGCATATTGTGTCTGCTGTAACTCAAGCTTAAAGTAGTGCATACATGGTTGAACTAGTTATATAAAACTAATGTGTATATGGTTGAAATATTTCACTTAAGGTATTAAAAGTAAATAATACTAAGTATCTAAGAAAATAATTTAAATACACTGCTCACAAAAACCTAAAGGAACACTTTTTAAGAGGGTATACCATCAAGTCATTTAAACTTCTGGAATATTGATCTTTGTTAATCAGGAGGAACAGGATGAGCACTGCCAGAACCCTACAAAATGACCTCCAGCAGGCCACTGGTCTGAATATCTCTGACCAAACAGTCAGAAACAGACTTCATGAGGGTGGCCTGAGGGCCCGACGTCCTCTGGTGGGCCCTGTGCTCACTGACCGGCACCGTGGAGCTCGATTGGCATTTCCCACAGAACACCAGAATTGGCAGGTCCACCACTGGCGCCCTGTGCTTTCACAGATAAGAGCAGGTTCACCCTGAACACATGTGACAGACGTGAAAGGGTCTGGAGAAGCCGTGGAGAACGTTATGCTGCCTGTAACATCGTTCAGCGTGACCGGTTTGGTGGTGGCTCAGTGATGGTCTGGGGAGGCATATCCATGGAGGGACGCACAGACCTCTACAGGCTAGACAACGGCACCCTGACTGCCATTAGGTATCGGGATGAAATCCTTGGACCCATTGTCAGATTCTACGCTGGTGCAGTGGGTCCTGGGTTCCTCCTGGGGCCCGATCTGGAAGGAGAAAAGCCAGGGCACCATCCGTCGCCTCATTAGGAGCATGCCCCAATGTTGTCAGGATGCATACAAGCACGTGGGGGCCATACAAAACTGCTGAGTACCATTTTGAGTTGCTGCAATGACATTTCAGCAAAATGGATTAGCCCGCAGCATAATGTTTCCACTTTGATTTTTGGGGTGTCCTTGAATTCAGCCCTCTGTAGGTTAATCATTTTCATTTCCATCAAGCGATGTGGCATCCTTTCATTTGTAACACATTACCCAGTTCATATCAGTATAGATATCCAGCATGATTTTTTTTTTTCCCCCATTGAGATCTGATGTGTGTTCCTTTCATTTTTTTTTTAGCAGTGTAGATGAATGCATTTGGTAAGTGGTTGACATAGTTAGCTAAAAGTAGTGGATCAATTATAAATGTCACTCCAAGTGGTTAGGGTTAACTTAACCAAACCAACCTAAACGTTGAGAAGCAGTTCAATTGTGTGAATACACTTTTGTGTATATACGTTTAAAATCAATTCAGATGAACACAGTTGCAACATTATCTGAGAGGGCTGTGTGGATAGGAAAAAGGGTGACAATTCTCATGCATTTTGAATTGTCATTGAACTGTCTGTTGTGGCTGTTGCAACTTCTGCATTTGTGGTATATTGCATTAGTTAGTAGGTCTAGAACAGCGATTATGTTATCTAAAGTAACTGCTTATAATCGCAGGAGGTCTTTGCAGAGAAGTAAATATTTAAAGAAGGGACCATCGTGGAGTACTCGCAAGAAGAAATGATGACACAAAATACTCTTGAGTGCCAAGGGGATGTCTGGCTGTTGAAGCCACTCAAAGTGTTCTTGCTGCCCTTACCCGTTTTGGACATTTGCCAGGCTTATGAGTAACATTTCCTGATTAATCGAGCATTTATGAGGGAGGATGTAGGGCACGGTCAGGAAGTGACACGCTTGGCCTTTGTTGAGACAGATCTTCCTCTCACTAACAACTCCCAATGGGCACCAAAAGGTCAGAGAACTCCCCAGTGGTTGGAAACAGTGGACTCAGTTTGTTTACATGCCCTAGAGGAGCAGAAGTAATATTGCCCGTGTGAATTAGCAGGTAGGACTTGTATAACTACATATTAAACAAGACAGCGTCAGTGAAACAAAAGCCATGCGTGCACTTTAATATTCTTCTGTACATATATACATTCGGTCCATCAACAAGCCCCTTAACTGTGATAAATATGACAGTGAGTGCCTTTAGCACTTCAGCAGTCAGATGGAACAAGCTCACTTATCCACGTCAATCTAATGCAAGTGGAAGTGGATACGTTTTTTTTTTTACCCCCTCTCCAAAAGCCACATTACATCATCTTGGACTGACTCCATACTCGCACAGTGGATCGTATTCAGAGCTCTCTTTTATGTGTTCTGGTCCTGCATGTTTCTGCTTGCTCCACTTGTATTTCTGAAGCAATAACCATAAATAGGTAAAGACACCTTTGGGTGTTTATTTATTTTATTTTTTTTGCCATGTAAAACGCCTACCAAAACAAATGGGCTTGGGTTGAGTTCACATTTGCTGATAGGCCTGATGATTTTTTTTTTTTTTTTTTTTAAGTATGACTCACATCTGTGTTTTCAGTCCCCTCTGTTACTTAAAATAACACGAGCAGCTTCCAAACAAAGCAGCCCCGATGTTGTGGGTCTCCATGGACAAGCTTTAGCGTACTGTTGAGCACTCCTTTTATAGGTGGTGAGCTAGGTGAGTTATGTAACAGATGTGGGCATAGTCCTGAAATCAGCATCCAAACTCAGGATGGTTTTGCCTTCATAAGGCAATTCACAGGCTTTGAAGTGACTTGCAGTTTAAACCCCCAAACAAGTCAAGTTAAACATATCTGCATTTGTTTTTGACGAGGAAAATGGAAGGTCAGGGAGCATCACAATTTGCTGCTGCCTCTAGCTATGTTGTGACATTTTTAACATAAAATAAAGTTATTATATTTCATGGACTTCACAACCAAAACAATCCTCATCTTGGAAAAAAAACGAAACTGTAACATCTTTTTCTTATTGAGGCTGGGTAGTGGTGGGTTTACCACTGCCAATTGATTATGCCTGCGGATTTAATATACCATTTGGTTTTCATATTATGCAGTAAATTCCATTTTAAAAAGATTTAGCCTCATCTCATCCTGGTTGCATTCCTAGAATATGTTCTAGTCTTTTTTCTGGCTAAGTTCAATTTTGGCTACGGATATTTTTCTCTGGACTAATTGTAATGGAAGCGATTGGTGCTGATTTGTTAATTTAACAAACAGATGCTGGTTTTTTTGTTTAGTTTCTTTTTCTTTTGGGCAGCGTGGAGCATACATTTCGCAGAGTGCAGGTGTCTTGAACATCTCTAGGTTTATAACAAGGAGCAGACGACATGTAATCGTCCAGCAGAGTTACAGTTTATGGTTAGACTAAATTTACACTTACACGAGGAAGGCACAGTTTAGCCGAGCAGTGTTATCATTGGTGTGAGAGTGATAGGAGAGGTCAAGATGAAGACTGACACACACACATATGTCCCCCGACATGTACATTGATTTCCTTATTGTTTTTCTTTCTTGATTCTGGGTTGGTTCTATAGCCCAGCAGGTGGTCAGGGGTCAGAGGGGGAGCACTTGAGATTTGTTCAAGCTTGACATCATTACAGAAAAGGCTCTCGGCGTCGGCTCATTTATTCCACCTTATGACAAGACTCACCTCTTTTCCCTCTTGCCTTGACCCATTCTTCACTTTACCACTCTCATTACTAACAGTTCCTGGCCATAAATGTGAGAATCAATGTGTTGTATTAACTCATGCCCCATAATTTCAGGGATACCAGGGGGATACTTTAAACCCCTGCCCCTTTCTAATATAAATATTCATGATTTTATTCAGACAAAAGCCCCAAAGCATCGTGAGCATATTTGTGCTTTTGAGAAACATCTGTGGAAAAACCCCTGTGTTTGGTGTGGAGCAATCAGAAACTGAGCGCACATAATTTTTCTTGCTGTTGTCAGCTGGCGATGCATTTAGGTGAGTGCGGTTTTCAAACCTCTGCGTCCAAGCCGTGCGTGGTTTTCTGCTCTGTGAATACTTAATGGAACAAAATGAGCTCAACCCAACCTCCTAATTTTTTACCTCCTAAATTTTACTCACTAGCTATTGAAAAGTCAGTGTATTAAATGGTGCACATTTTTATTGTGCTAGATGTGGAAAGGATATGTTAAACAGATGATGCTTTTCAGGGACACAGTAGTCTGAAGCCTGTCCCAGCATGCACTAGTTGAGAGCCCGTGTACACTGTGGATATGTTTGAAAGTCTATCACAGAGCATGTAGACAGACACATTCGCACTTTAATTTAGAGTTTCTCGTGCATTGTGTTTGCAGTGATTAGAGAATCGTTATGAGGTAGGATAATGTTTGAGAGGTGATTAGCCTGGGTACAAAGCCTCAAGTACATAAGGAATATACTGGGATGAAGATGCTATTTGATGATTCCCACTTTCTCTCCTCCCTCTTTCCGACTGGCTCCAAGTGAGTCGATGGAATAGAGGTTATATGAGAGTCTCGCTGCGGTGGTCCGCTGTCTTTGCGCAGAGCTGGCTGACATCATTCTCACGGGGGGGGGGGGCTTGTAGCTCTACAGCTGATCCAGTTTCCTGTGGAAGCTGGAGAAGTATATGCGTTGGTCCATCCAGTTTTACACAGTGTTGTGCCTGCCATGTCAATTGTTCTCTACGACCATGAAGCATTAATGATGTCTTCCTTTCTTGTTTGCAGCACTGGGATGATTTTGATGGAACGAGACACTGCTGTCGAGTGAGATCTACAAGAAAGCTGATCTACATATCTGAGTTAGGACAACTGAAGTAGTATCTTGGGATCTTCTCACCTGCATTCAAACCTTAAACTGAATTGATCTGCAAAATGGATGGAATAGACACCTTGCAGAGCTCGGCCCCAGAGACCAAGGCTGAGCGAATTGCTCGCTACAAGGCAGAAAGGAGGAGGGAGCTTGCTGAGCGCTATGGCAACACGGACGAGTTCACCTCCAAATATGTCCGCAGGGACAGGAAAATTAGCGACACATCCGAAACAGCATCTTCAGAAACCAAGGAGAAGGACAAATATGAGGGTAATGGATCAGAGCAAACATACACCAGGAGGGGCCTCAGGAGCAAAGCAGCAGAACCTGTGGAGCACACTGATGATTCCACCCAGGAGAAAGAGGGTACCACTCGCCTCAAAACAGACACAATTTTATCCTCCAAAGCAGAGGCTGTCTCCTCTGTCAAGATGTCCTCTCATTTCAGGTGAGTTTAACCACTATTGTTGCAAGACCGGCCGCGGTGTAGTTCTCAGTGTGATATAAACTTGGCCAGAGACATGAAACACAAAGCTGCCCAGGCATAGAGACTCAGAAGACAAGCGCATGTGGAGCGCTGGCTAACACCTGAGGAATAGATTGCAATAAAATCATTTATTATTTAGATGTTCTTGTATCTCAGTTTTGATTCCTGTAATAGTAGTCAGAGAGAGCAGACAGAATGCTGAGTACCCATGTACCAGTACATCTACTTAAACTTAGAGGGGTTACGTACATTATGCTCTAATTGCAATTGATTCGAGTGCAATGGCCGCTTTCTGAGGCATCCTTTGATTTAGAGATTGATTACAGTTGAGTTAGCAAAGACCACTATTACATTACTGTAAAAGGGTTTACTGGCTCCTAATGAGCGAAGAAGCACAAGGCGGCACACTCAGAGAACACTTAGTGCTATCGTCTGTCTAACATTTCCAAAATTGGCCATGTGTGCAAAGCAGAGGACTGCCTCGTTTATTTTGCCATGGTATGTTTTGCTGTGATGAAATGCGAGCTGCTTGTTTTGGTTCACTTTATGGGGAACGCACACGTTCAACACATCTGAAAATAACAAACACGGATTGTCAGAGTGACTTGGAAGACTGTTTGGAGTTTTCCAGTCAGTTCCCCAGAATGTGTTTCTGTGAATTGCTGTACATAGTTGGAGTTAAACATGACCTGTCGTGGGGCTGGAGATTCTGCTGCGTGCACACAGCCAGACTTGTTGGTTCTTGAAAAACAGCCTGAGGGAATAATGAAAGCGAGAGAAGAAGTGAAATGCACAGAGTGTTGAGATAACGTCTGATTGTCACGGCTTGCGGGGGAGGTAAGTTTATTGGGCTCGGTCAAGCTTTCATTTTCTGCGTTTAATGAAGCAAGATATCTAGAGAGCTGTGATTGATGACGTTTCAGATATTATGGATCAATTATTTTATAAGATTGGGAAAGACATGTCTTGTGTTGTAATAGACTTGCAAAAGAAATTCAGTTTGTGCAGCGTGCAGGGCATGTTTCAGCAAATCTCAGCCATCAAGTGTTCGACCTGATAATCTCCCATGGAAAAGCTTTGGTCTAAAAGGAACTTCTTCTGTTTTTGTTTTATTCATACAACCCTGCCACTTATGTCAAACATGTGTCTTAGTGCAAACTTTTGTTTCGAAATTGACCTAGTTTAAAAATCTCTTAAAGCACCACTGTGGTGCTTAATTGTGGATGTAGAAGAAATTTAAATAAAGTTGTTTTGGTTTTGTGCACATTATGCAACGTGAACGGAACGATTTTCTCACTACGTCGGCTGGCTGCAGCAGAAAGGATATTTGGCAAACTGCAGAGTAAAGTCACGCACAAAGTTATGGGTGACATTTTGTAATTACAGAGAGCAGAGAAGTGGTGTTTGTCTTGCATGCCTGTCACGTTGGCTAACTAATCTTGTCAGTCAATGACGTTCGCTGGGTGGCGCAGTCCAGCCGTGCAGTCGTGTGTGAAAGCACTACGCAACATTCATAGTTAGACAGAGGAGGTTCTATACAAGCTATTGTTATTAGCCAATAACTTGTCAGCGCTGGCCCCCAGATATTAGTGGTTTATTTGTATATTAGGCGTTCACCATCAATTCTAGGGGGTAATTGGAGCTGTGTTTTATTGAATGTGGAGATGTTTCTTGTCACCCATCCTTTCAAAGCATCCTTACAGATCATTCTGAAGTTTATATTAATACAATGTATCCCAGGTTCCTTATGATTAGAGCGTCGCACACATTCACTGAACTGTCGTAGGAACTTGTTTTGTGTGTGTCTGTTCCAGGATAGCGTAAAGGAAACGGGAACTCCACTGTCCCAGTGATAATGAAAACGGGCTGTCAACATGTTTATCTGCCACAGACAAGAATCCTTCCCTTTTGAAGTTGCAGATGAATGGTGACATTCCAAAACATTGCACTGACACCTACAATGAACTTAAAAATTCACCCGTAGTAAGTTAACCCTCCGATTATCCTTGGGGTCAATTTGACCCCATTCAATGTTTAACGTCTTGAAATAAGTGATAGACATTTTCTTTGGTTCAAATTTAATGACTTTTCCTAATTTAATGGGGACAATTGAGGAAACATAAAATTAACATGATGTTTTCAATATCTAGAACACATTTTGTACACATCTGTGTTCTTTGCGGTTAATTTGAGAGAGTGCTGCTAATGTGAGACATTCCATGGCTTCTCCCATGTCACACGTTTTGACGACAGAGAAACAAGGCAGGGCTTGGATGTAGGACACAAGTGGGTCCAGCGATTACGCTTTCTTTACAATCCAGGTCCCCACGTGACTCTGGGTGAATATCTGGTTGCATAACGTGGGCGCTGTCCCTTCAGGCAATGCATACGGTATCAAAATATGGGCAGCCTGTGATGCACAGTCCCGCTACATGTGGAATATGATGCAGGTGTATAATGGAAAATCCCCTGTGGAACTAGGGTATATAGAAACGATATAAAGCCATTGAAATACCAAAAAGATCAGTGAGACTGTACGCTGATTTGCATATTTTTCCATACTCTCGTAAAATGAATTCTGCATGGGTAAGGGTGGGGTGGGGGGTATTTAGGTAGTCACCAAAGTGACACGGTGTACCTGACACATAAACTTGGATAAAACACATGTTATTTACTGTCAACTGTACTGTAATCTCAGCTTTCTGGTTGCCTTAATCTCCTTTGAAAAAGAGAACACGGCAACATGAACAGTAGCACAAATGTAAGTGAACCAGTTGTTTTAAAAAAAAAAGTAGTGATTATTTATCTAAAGGCATTGTACGTAAAGTCTGCAAGGTTCTTCGCCGATTAGTTTCATGTTGTGTATAATCATGTGACATCATTACGGATGCACCTAAAGGTTACTCCCATTATCATTTTGTTTTTAATATAATATGCTGACTGTTTTCACAATTAAGCATTTATTCAATAAAGTGTCAATAAATTGAGAGGAATGCTCATCACTCTCTCCCAGAGCCCAAAGTGACATCTTCAAATTGCTTCTGTTGTCCAACCAACGGTTCATAATTTAACAGAGCAAAGAGTGAGGAAGTTTACTGTAAGTGTTTGTTTAACGACTCTCCGGGTTTTGATTTGAGTGTGTGTTTAACTTTTCTCTCCTCAACTTCCCCCATTACTCGTCCTCCCTCTATCTTCTTCTGGTTAGGTTTTCTGGCAGAATACGACTGACGTCCCTTCAGCCGGCAGCCAAAGTGTCAGTGGGGTTGATGAATTGTGACGGAGTCTTGTAATCGCAGAATGAGGGTGTCGGAGTAGTAGTAGTAAACTAGATGGCCTCAATGTCTGCAAACAGACTTTCTAGTAGTGGAATGTTGCGTACTGTAGTGCTTTTACCCATGTGGCTGGTTAAGTAAATGATGTGAAACTGTAATCATTAAGTTCATGTGTATAATACATAGCCACAGATTGCTGTGTATTACGTTATACAATCAGTTTATGATTTTTATCACATTTCCGATATCCCAACTAAACCATATTCACACGCCATAAATACCTGGCGTCCAACACAAAGCTGTACTGAGGCATGCCAGCGCAAAGCTGACAAATCTTTCCGTGGTAGCCAAACCCAAGCCCTAAATGACTCCAAAAAAATATACCGCTGTAAAAATTACTTTTCAACAATGATTTGGGACTCAAAACATGTCAGATGATACTAAATCAGGTCCGATATTTATTTATTATTTTAGTTTTTTCCTACATAATAAAGTTGCACGGTCCACACTAAAGGGGCCAGTATATTCCAGCAGAAGTGGCTGAATGGGGGGGGGGGAGGCTGTGTTGGCCAATTATTGTAACTTTCCGAAACTTTCAATCACACCCACTTCACGCAGTGACCAGGTGCGTGGAGGTGAGAGAGTAAGAAGGGTTTAACCTGCTTCCGTCACTTTTCACATGGACAACCGAGTGCAACACTATGAATGCCTTCCAGGACCGGCTGTCTGGAAATGTGCGTTGTTATTCCCATATATAAACAACATCACGGCTGGCTTTTCACTCCGCCTTCGATATCATCGCCTGTCATATCAGAATACAAATATAAACACTTTTGCCTTCTGGCGAGGTCGGACGTCACTTCGTATGAACTAGTTCTCTTTAAGCATAACCTGGCCCTAAGCCTAGTCTATGTACATTAAAATTATGAATTAATGCAATTGTTTGATATGTTTTATCTGAATAACGCTGCATTGAGAAATACAAACTTCTGCATCACAGCTCATTGATGTTTGCTGTATTATTGTAGTATTTTGCATAGTATGAGGTTTGGAGGTTTTGGGCAGGCCACAGCTCACTTGATCAGCAGTGCTTTGTGGTTGCACTTTCAATGGAGACTTTATTTAGCCATTGCCAGACCTTTAAATAAAATAATTGCCTGCATTGTATCCCAAACCTGCAGATCGGCTTAGGGCCACCTCCCCTTCTTCGGTAACCTCTGACCCCTCCCAGATGTCCTCTACGATTCTCTATTGTGTTTAAAGCAGTCCTCTCCCTTCCTCCTGTTACATCATCGCCGCTACCCCATAGGCAGCTGCTGTCTCATGCATATTTAATGCTCATTACTGATGATTGGCCATCTTCACATGCTACACGGGCGTTTGCTGTTTCTTTATGCCTGGGAGAGCCTCATGGGTTAATGTTGTAAGATGCATATCATGTGAGGCACAGTAAGTGGCTTTCTGCTGCCCTGTTATTGGTTTGGTATATATTTTCTTATGTGGCCTGAGTGTATGTTTTTTCCCGATTATAGTTGTATAAGAAAGACTTAATTTTCTAATTTTTCTGTGTAGTTTGCAAGCCTCAACTGTAACAGACTCGTCATTTCTGCCATCACTTCAGTATGTTAGAGCGTGACCACGTTCCTCTCTGCCTCTCTCTCCTAGGCTGCTGGGAACTGATGACACCGAGGAGCCAAAGGGTAAGACGAACCCTCCACTTTCACTACACTCAGATCTACTATTGTTCCACAGACTGCTTTATCCCTGGACTCATTCACGTTCTCTCTATTACTCAGTGTTAAAGGAATACTGAGCTCATTGCTGATGTGAGCTCACCTACCTGGTTTATAGATGTTGGCTGTTTAATACTCTGCCACTGAGGAGGAGTGAAAGAAATCTGATCTACTGATGTATTTGGCTCTGTCTGTTTTGTTTGCTGTATAATTTAAAGTGAATGTTTTGCCTCCGGTGATGGTTACCTCTTTCAAAAACTAAGGGAGATCATGTTTGGCACATGTCTGCAAAGATTTTGTTCAAAGACCATGACCTAGTGGGCGTGAACTTACACTTCTGTGTTTTTGTGCGAGTGTTTGATCATATGCAATTACACTGGAAGCTTGTTTTAGCCAGCTAGCATTCTGAAATTATTTTTGGAGCCTGCTGCTATAGAGAGAAGAAAATGGCTAAGTTTACACACAGGCCTGCTGGCTGCTTTTTATTGGACTCACATTCAGCCACCTGAGCCCACAGATCCTGTCTGTCTGTCTGTGTTAGTGGCCTCATGAGTTTTTACCCATTGGTTGGCCTGTCTGAATGTCTCTCTGCTTATGTATTTGATTTGGCTGTCTTGCTTTGTGCTATCTTGCTTGTCTGCCAATCAATGGTGTGTGTGTGTGGGTGTGTGTGTGGGTGTTAGACTACAGAAAAGAAAGAAAAACACTGACTGTGATAGAAAGGTCCACTCTGAAAGGCAAAGCAGCTCTACTTAATCATTTCAGTATTTCATGATGTCTGAAGCAGTTTTATGTAACACGTCTTATTCGCTCAACAATGCGAACAGACATTTCTGGTAGATCAAGTCGAAATCATTCTCAAATGTAATCAAAACATACTATTTGATCATGCAGAGAGGTAAGAGAGCTAAAACGGGAGCAAAGCATAGGTCAGGTCTGTTGACCCACTAACAGGACATTGAATTACTGTATTTCTTACCGTAACTGAATATTTCCCAGATGTTTTTAAATAAATTTTTGCAGAGTATTTAATGAAGTATTTAAAATGACATTGTAAAAGGTTAAACCTATATTAAAGTTTCACGTTTCTGCTCAAATATCTAAGATCAAATGCCATGATGCATTTTACTAAGATTTAGCCCGTTAAGTCAGATTTTAGACAAAAAAACAGAATGAAAAATTATACTGAAGATGTCCTCTGCTTTGACAGATTATCTGCCAAACATGGCTTGTAGATTTACTGACTGGAGAAGAAAAACGACCAGTGTATTTGCATCTGGTTGGATGCAGAAAGGGAAACGGTCACTGTTCATCTTTAAATGAGTGGGTGCACATGTGTGAATGCAAGAGCGTGTGAGAGCATTGGCATCGCATTCACATGGCTGATGGAGCTTCCCGTCCAAGCTGGCAGAGGATCACATCAAGGCTTTCCCCGACCCTTCAGCTATCCCATAAGCCAGCAGTACATGCATACAAACATTCAACTGATTCATACTGAGCTGATCGTATGAGCCTTAAGTTAGATACTTGTTTCCGCTGCTCAGGTGCACTTTGTCTGTGTAGAGTGCATTCAGAATGATGTAAGCACGGGTTTGCTAGAAATGTACTGGAAAGGCATCCAGACATGTTAAGTAGCCATTTGTCAGGGGTGCCATGACTCACATAATCATTATCAATAATAGGAGACCATATATATACAGGTGAAGTGTGTACATTTAATGTAAATAGTCTCTATCAGATTGGGAAACTAGTACTTGCTAATATTTACATATGTGCAGACTCCATTGGCCATTACAAGGTCAAAGGCCCAACCAATAAGATCTCAGCAGCTATAAGTGAGCAGTCTTGTGAGATGGATGGAAACACTTGTGGAAAAGTCAAGTGGAGGCTTTTCCATCTCTGGAGTTTTTCTCTTCTCTGCCTCTCGCCTGGATGTTGGATGGATGATGATGTAAAAGATACTGGACTGGAGTCAAAGCTGAGAGAGTACAGTGTCCGATGGAGTCACCAGTCTGCAATGCGTAATGTTTCATCATCTGATCTAAATCAAAGTTCTGGACCGCAGGGGAACTTGGAAACCTCAATCACAACTAAAGTATAACTGTTTTGTTTTTTACTTCATTGGAAAAGTAGAGCCATTATTTGGATTTGTTCCTTTGTTTTCAAGGCAATAAAAACCGATTTAGAGTGGGAGAATTTGAGTGTGCTGACTTAAGAAATGTGCGTTGTTTTGGAATTCTATTAAATCTAATAGTTTCCTTTTGTTCGGATTAGAAGATTATATTCTCTGGGCTGTTTTTGATTAGACAGCTCACATGATAAATAATTGTCTTTTCCCTCGCGCACATATGCGCACACACAGTAATGGTATTCCTTTCTTTAAAGAGTCCATTATCTCACCATAAACTCTTGACTCACTGCACTGACATAGTATGGTTTTACCTTCCCTCTATGTCTGAATCCACTGGAGCACAGTGACTTTTCAAACTCATCCTGAGTCGAGGGAAATATTGCTGCATTAATTTATTTTTCTAGTCCAAAGACACCTTAGAAAAACATGAAGCCAAAAAGATTATATTCTGTGTCTGTAATCCCCTGCAAGGAAAACTTCCACTCGACCTTGAACGACTCTGGTGCAGCTCATCGCTCCTTTGAGTGCAGCATATCTTGACTGTGTGTGGGAGTTTGTGTGAAAATGTCTTCTCACCGTTATTCATGATCGTGTGTGTGTGTGTGTGTATTTTCAGTTGACGAGAAGCCTGTGGACTCCAAGAGGACTTCCAAGATGTCTCTTTTTAAGGTACAGTATTTTAGGTTTGTCTTCGAACTTCCTTTATCAAACAGTTTTGTATCGTTTGATTGATTGCGTGTGTGCGTAACAAACCTATAGTGCTTAAAGTACACTATATAGTAGATATATTTTAATTATGGTTTTCATGGCCATAGAATGAGGCGAAGTAGGTACCCCACCAACACTTGATATGCTGTTTTTTTATTGGAAAATAAATTTCAACAACTGCTGGTACCAAGCAGTGTTGGGCATAACACATTCCTTAGTAATGACAACGGACACTAAATTAAATACAAGCTTCAAAACATCAGTTTATAAATCTATGAATGATGTCAGACATGCTCTATCTATATTTTCCGACAGTGCATGGTTCTTTCTTTTCATTTCCCTCGCTGTTTTACTCCCAGCCCTTTCCAGTGCAGCTGCTGTACGCTTCAACCCCCTTGTTGGACGTTTGCTCCATTAATAACAAATTGAGCTGTTCCATACAGCACTGAGTTGTCCTGCATCTGGATGCATGCTTGGCCAAAGTCGTGACTTAACACACGCAGTCCATGGAGGTCTTAAAGCAGCGGTGGGAAGAGAAGTCTAGAGAGCCGCTAAAAGACCCACGAACAAAAAGTTGATGATGACCCCAATCCTATGGGGGATATACACATGTGCGTTTAAAAATGCAGAGATTATCTCACTTTCCCAGGCTGCTTAAGTTTCAGATGTGGTTAGGTTTCATAATATTGGATGTAAATAGCTGTTCTAACTTGGCCTTTACAGACCAGGAGCAGTGCCAAGGTTGGCCAAGTGAACCCAGATGGCAGCAAGTTGTTCCAACCAAAAACCTGCTGGGAAAACAAGCAAGGCTATCTTACAATCGCACTACTTATTTCTCTCTGCTCCCTTTGTCCTTTGTTCTGAACTAGGTCTCTGTTATTTTAAGGTGTCTCAGTTGGAAGTCATCAGCAGTGACGGATACTGTCTTCACTCTTCCCTTATCACTCATTTCTCCTCCACAGTCTCTGTTGAAATCCAGTGAGTCAGTGTCTCCAGCAGGAGAGACAGAAAAGGAGTGAGGTTACAGGATATCTGCTTTCCAGCATGGATGGAGGCAACGAAATGTGTACATGGAGAAAAGATACAGCTCATTTATATATTGAGAATATAACAAAACTTGTTTTCCAGAAGGCAATGCATTCATGCTGGGTGGAAAATCAGTTCCTTCTTTATAGTCAGTGAGCATCATTCACTTTGTAAGAGGCCTCTAATTCTGTAAGCTTTGGTATGTAATTTAGTGAAAAAAGAGCGTTTGATTTCTGTTGCTTGTCTCACAGCTGGAGATCCACTTATTTTCACCAGGTCACCCCAGGGCCTCGGCAAAGTGTTTACTGACAAACGGTCTCACACGGCTGCATGGTTCCCACTGTATTCACACATGTTTTTAAAAGTCTGATGACTAGACTGCGAAAGATGAACAAAGAGAAAGTGAGACATTTAAAACGCCTATTTGTTATTGGGTCAGATTGTGCTGGAATTCGTGACAATAGCAAGTATTGTTACACTGTTTGAGACATCTAAGCTAAAGATGAATACAAACACATTCAATTTCTATCTTGAGGCAGTACAGCAGACGAAGGATTGTTGGTATACATGTCTTAGTTTGTGGGATTTTAATTCACCGTAGAGCTGAATTGTTTACCATGTGTCTGTTCCTCAGGTCTTAAACTGGACAGTGAGTCAGGCAGACAGTGACACCACAACTAGTTGTAAGAGCCAATCATGGCCCAGTATGCAGCTTACACATGTGTGATGTGGGAACTTGAAGCCTCCAGCGCACCTACAAAGAGTGGACTTTTCAGTGAAGTAGGACACATCTTGTATCCAGCAGTTTTGAAACGACACACATTTGCATTTTCATAGATTCTGGATTTTTCAATGACAGAAATGTTAATGCAATTTCAAGGATTTTTAACCAGGTAATTTGATTGATTTATTTTATTTTATTTTATTTTTTGTGAAAAAACCACATCAGATACAAGTATTTTTATATGTCATTTAATATGTCTGGAGGGGATCTTTAACCTTTTTAAAGAAGGTTAAAAAAACACAAATACATAATGGCTCTCTTGAGGGCACTTTTAATGTGGAAAATACAGTACCAACAGTACTCATCTCTCTCAGATTTATGTTTCACTGTATGTACTCAGGGTGGGTAGATTTCTCATTGTTGCTCTTTGACTGCACATACTTCACACTCACTGATCTCTGAGTAGCTCGACTGGAGCATTAGCAAGGGTTAACTGCTTTGGTCAAGTGTAGGGGTGGAGCCTCATTCATTCATTCACTTCCCTTATCAAGACTTGTTTTTTTTTATAGCTGGTGTAGGACTTAAGCAGAATTTCTTCCGAGCACAACCCTAACCTTTAAGCTACTCTCCTCTCTGCTTGTAGGAGCTGGAGGGGACGGAGGATGGAAGCAGCGGCCGACGTGCCAACGACAGGCTAAAGTGTCAGCTAATGAGCAGCGAGGAAGAGGACTTCTCTACTAGGTAGGCATGTTCAAACTGATTCTTAATCACAGCAGAGTTCACTTCTAAATGAACTGATAGCAGAATTATTACTTTTGTGTGGAAACTGTATAGCTTCTGCTGGAAAGTTCTTTTTTTGATATAATAAGTGTATGCCATAGTGTCGGCAGCATGGTCATCATGGTCACCATTTTATCAGACTAACTGAATTCAAACTTTGTGGAGTCTTCTTTCCAACCATTTTGTGGGCTGCGGTACATTACATATGCTACAACGCAAGCAGACAGAACAAACAGATTCACCCCGAGCAGACTGTGCAAGGCACAGAGGTAATTACAGACCAATTCAAAGGCTGTTTAATGATGTAAACAGCTGCAGAGATAAACCAGGTAAACCTGCAGAGCTTCTCCAATACCACACACACTCTTTCTTGCACGCGCGCGCGCGCACACACGCACACACACACACACACACATGCATAAACACACAAACACTCAGGGCTATGTTGTAGCCATGGTGATGCTGACTGAAGTTAATAGCAGCAGCAGTGAGAGCCAGATTGCACTTAACACTGTAACCACAGGAGTAAAATGTCTGGACTGAGTTGGAGAGTGTGTGTATCTGTATTATTAATCAATGAGAAATGTCCCCATGGTCACTGTAAAGACATAAGTTCATTCCTGTCCCTTTTTGTCCACATGGACTTATCGGTATATTTGACTTTTTGCGACCGAACCTTGTCGCTGACCTTTTTTAGCAAAGCAGGCAACAAACCAAATGCTTTTGCACAAATAAATCTCCATTTTGAAGAACTGACTGCAAAAACAAAAGCATTACATCAACAACCTTTTTTCTCAGGAAAAACGAAAAGCAAAAGCAAATGGGTCTGAGCATCGCTGCCTTGCAAAGGTTAAAAGCATTAGATGAGAGGATTATGAGCGTGGGGACCTACACATTGATCACATTCAGTGCGTTTATCATTATGCTGGCTCAGTGCCCAGATTAATTACAAAGCACCAAATCAGTGACTGTTTATTGATTCTGGCAACGCCCAATGTCTCAGTAAAAATCAAGGAAAACCAACCAGAGTCAAAATCTTGTGCAGTTATGTAGAATTCAAAAGCTTTACTCAGATAGATACAGTAACATTCACTTCTGGGTGGTTATCTACTAATGCAGTGGTTCCCAAACCTGTTTTGCGGCGCCCCCGTTTTGGAGATACAATTATTTTCAGCTTGCTTATTTATTATTTAATATATTTTATATATTGTTTTGTCAGAATTACATTAACTCCCTGAGAATCAATAAAAACATGAACATTTTCTCTTCTCAACTAGGGAAATGGTCAATTTTAGAGTTGTATCAACATTTGTGGCATTCAACAGATCTTCTCAAAACTGTCTCTCTGCACAAAAGTGGCAAGTTTGCCAAGTCTCTAAGAATAAATGAAAACCTGAACTTTTTTCTGCTGGAATTTAACCTCTAGTCTTGAATTCCTGCAGTCTTTCCAGTTTTGCAGCTTGTTGGCATTGAAGGATTTCAGGTTCTCAAATGAATCCATGTTCCCCTCTTTCACTCGCTGCTCCCACATCTCTAGTTTTCTAGTAAATCATGTGATTTTATCTGCCAGATTTAGTTCATTGATTTTTTTGAAAGATGTCACTGAGGTATGCAAGTTTCATGAGAAAGTTGTTATCACTAAACTCGTGGGCAAGATCATTACCCTCCTCCTCCAAGAAGACTCGGATCTCATCCCGCAGTTCAAACACCCTGGATAAAACTTTACCCTGTGACAGCCACCGGGACTCGCTGTGGAACAAAACAGCTATTTCCTCACACAGTGCGGCAACAATCCAGGCTTTGACGGGTCTTGTTTTAATGTAGTTCGCCGTGGCAATGATGTCTGTCGTTACATCGCTCAGTTCAGCACTCAGCTGTTTGGACGCGAGCGCTTCTCTGTGTATAAGTCAGTACGTCCACTGCGCATCAGGAGCGACGCGCTTGCAGCCCCCCTCGTTTCCCAGCCATTGCCTGAGCAAAGTCCTTCCAGTTTAGATCAGCCTTTTTCAAATATGTATCAGTGATTTTAAACCACCAAGTCCGCAGTTGCTCTGGCGGTTACACGTTTGCAGAAAAGCAAATCCTCCTTCAGGTCGTCACTATCAATGAATCTGACATATGTTTTCAGTAAACAGTCTTTGTTACTGTCAGTCTGCAGGGCAAAACGTGCGTCTCGTATTTTGTTGTTAACCTGCTCTCTTGACATGTCATGAATGCACCTCGCGATGGTGTTGTCTGACAGAGGAATTGCCTTTATCTTACTTGCTGCCATATCAAACCATATCAATAGCAGAAGGAAGTATTAATGCCTCAGCTATGGTGTGAGGTTTTTTACACCGAGCAACTCTGTATGCCACTTTGTAGGAGGCCAGTTGGGCGTTTGATGACACTGATGCTGCTTTAGTAAAGTGACTCTGTTGTGCATGACGGTTCCTTAATTTTTTTCTGAAGAAATCAGTGGGTTTCTCTCTGTGTTCGTGATGTGAAGTCTCCAAATGACGTTTCAACTTGTTCGGCTTCATACTGTCAGAGGCCAGTATTCTGAGACACACAACACGCTGTGGTCTCCCTTCATGACCCACCATTGTACGAGTGAACCCGAGGGCGAGATGGGCCTCGTCATATTATCTTGCCTTTGCTTTGGTCGGCTTACTTGTGGTGTTTGACGTTGATTCGTCGTCCTGTCAAAAGAACTTGTCCATGCTAGCGGTGAAAAATTGTGTGTGCATTGTTTACATTTTTAAGCACCCCTCCTCTGTGGTGTTTTTAAGGTGGTCGGTAGTAAAGTTAGTGCCATCTGCTGGATGTAACTTCACAGTGGAAACAGTGTTCACAGTAGCCCCGCGCCCCCCCCGCCCCCCCGTCACAACGCTGGGTCAAAACCACTGTACTAATATATTCTTAGTACATCTAGGATAATAAATACTAATGGTAACTGTTTATATTCCTAACCACTGGTAATACTGTATATCCATAACCGAAGGATGTTATGTTTTTTAAATGTACATTTTAAGTAAATGTTTTTATCTTTTGTCTTTGTCTCGTCTTCCCTTTTCTTTTTTTTTTTTCTTTTCATTTTTGCTGATCTTTCAGCCTTCCCAAAACTGATATAAGCGAGGTAATGGATGAGAAAGAGGCCACACGTGAACCATCATGGCAGGAACAGCGTGAATATGCTGCCACTGTTGAAGAAAAGAAGGTCAGTATTTTATTTAAAAAAAATTTTCCATCGTTAAAATACCACATGGTTTTCATAACTCACTAGTCCCAAATATAAAAGTCATCTCTGGATTGTGTTTGGAAAGAACATATTTTTGCTGTTGCGATTTTGAATATTATACCACTGCATGCGAGCCAACTTCAAAAGTCTTACTCACCTTAACTTTGGCTCTGTTTACTTCTGGGTCTGGTTTTGTTTTGGGTTTTTTTTAAGTTGACACACACACACACACACACACACACTTCAACTTGTCTGGTTACAATGTGATTACGTCACTCACATCATAAACTGATCCTCATCCTCAAAAGTAATCAAAGCATGTACACGTACTGTATACCAGACACAAATGCCCACACGTTATACACACTGGTGTTTTTCATTTAAAAAGGACCACCTGGTTAGAGTTGCACTTTCAGACCCAGCTGGCCTTATGATCTGCCTCTTCCCTCATCTCCTGATAAATCAGCACTCTCTCCTGACCTTTGACCTCTAAGTAGGACGTCTGCTGTTGATCCAGCCCAAACAAGTCTTGCAGATTTATTGACAAAGGATGAATCCCACTCAATCTTTGTTGACACGCTGTTTTTCTTTTTGTTTCGCTAACTTGAACTCTTGGATTTTCACTTTCACCCTTTTTCTACTCACCATTGTTTTGGCTTTCTCAAGCACAAAGTCTTCCCTCACCCTGTTATCTGATACCTAATAACCCAGAGTGTCTTGATGACAGAAGTAGGTCACTGAAAGCAGAAACGGTAGTAGAGGAGTATATGTTTGTGTATTATACAGTTTTTGGACCCTTGAGACAAGCAATAATAAAAAGGGTTTTTACTGCTTATATGGAAACTGCAGAGGAGCTGAAATTGTTGGTCTATAATCAACGACCACAGAATACACGTCAAGTAGTCGTCTTTTCCAGGTACTATAAATATTATGGCTGGTAGTTAAAAAAAAAAACTCTTTCTCCCTCTCTTCATCAGCCTTCCAGTCTCCTCTCTGATAGAGCTCTCCCCCTCAGCAAGAACAGAGACGCCTCTCCTCCGCCCCCTCCCTCTCCCTCTCCCTCTCCTCCCTGCCAGCTTGCCAGGCTGCAGCGCCAAGACTCAGGGCCTCGAGGCATCAAGGGAATCTTAAAGAAAAGCCGCTCCACCAGCGTGGAGTCGGACCACAGCGAGGGCTCGACGCCAGAGTGCACGCCAGCCCGACAAAGCAGTGTCACCCTCAGCCACCTTGAGAGCGAGGAGGAGATGGAGGAGATAATGGGAGGAGAAGAAGAGGCAAATGGGGAAAATGACAGAGAGGATGAGTCATTAACCAATGATTTCACAGATGGAGGGAGCTTCAGCATCGACAGGCAGCAGAGGGAGGGAAGCAGCGATAGCAGTAGGGGGAGCTTTGAGGAGATGCGCAGCCCCTCGCCTGACGAGAGCCTGGAGCAGACGTCCACAGTGTCGGAGGATGTCGAGGAGCTGGAGAACAGTTTGGATGGAAGCATTGGCTCCTCACTCAAACAGAGGTCATTGGATGTACACAAGCAGCGCATGCGTTAAGATGATGGACTGAATATAAAGCCTGAATATGTATATTTTTGTCTATGCAATGAAAAGGGAATTTAAAAGATATTGCATAATATGAACACCTTTTCACGTGAACACACTTACACTGTTTTACTTAAGTCATCACTGTCATTTTGTTTCTCAAATATTGATACAGTAGAGTGTGAACATTAAAGCATTTTAGGTCTTAAACTTTGTACATTTTTGTAATTAGCAGCAGTTGTAATTATTCTATCAAACTAAACACTATGATAACAGTATTGAAACCTGAGCGTGGTTCCACAAACTCCATGAAAATCATGACTAAATTCCTTCTTTGCACCCTTTCGATATATTTAAATGGAGTTAAGCATCATTACAGGCAAATGCAGTAATCTCACAAATATATATATTGTACATTTACAGTATTTCTAATAAATATTACTATGAACCCATGACCAAGGAATATGCAAAAAGAGTTTCCAGGTTGTACAACTTTTACATGCCTTTAAACTTGAGGCTTTTTAAATATACAGCAAAAGTGAGTTAGAGAGTGCATTTTAATGCTTCCTTGCAAAGCTCTAATGTGTCTTCTGCCTTTTTCAGACTGGCAGAGTTCACTAGTGAAGGCGAGAAGGACAGACTGAAGAAGCCCAAGCCGTCCGAGCCTATCCATACATCACTGGCTGATCGCTTCGGTCAGCTCCAAGGGGCTGAAAATGCCTGGAAGAAAAAGGTAGGTTTCTACTCATTGAGCACCTCTTCCATTGTGTTGTGGGGTTTACCAGTTGGTTGGTCAGTATAGATAAAAGGTCTACAGGCCTTCTTAAAAATCAAAGCCATTTTTCCTACAGTGCATTGTTTTCGGAGTTGGTAAAAGGGCAGTAATGAGCAAATACTGCCATATGTTGAGGCTTTCCCTCAGCTTTGTGTGCAGGGAAACTTTGCTGCGGACACATTTCTTCCTCTGCTGAGTCAGCTTATTTCCTGGAGTTGCTGCCAAGAGGGTGTGAGGTCAGCAGGCCTTGGGGGTGCAGCAGATTTGAGAGTGGTGATGCCAAAGCCAGAGATCCAGAGCTTAGCTGGCCTCCCAAAGAGAAAACGAGACACACCCCTTCCCCTTGTAAAGAATAAAATTCTACACCATGAACAAACACCTGCAGACCCTCCAAGCTAATGCCTGCTTCCTTTGTTGGTTTTCGCTCCCTCCGTAAGCATGCTTTTGTGTTCTTTTTAGACTTTCATGTCTCACAAATGTATGTAATCATCCAGGTCGTACAGTTTTACACAGGTCAGCGTAGAAGAACTGACATATTTTGAAGTGGTGATAGAAGTGCATGCAGCTTTTGACTTGCTCTTCTCCTGTACAAACAAGACCACCCTTGCTGAGGGTGAAGAAAAACGCTACACTCTGTAATAACTAGTGCGGGTGAAGAATGGCACGACAGCAGTGGAAAACACCAAAACAGTTAACTGAACACTTCGAAGTGATGTCATGTTTATTTATATTGGCCATCTCTTGGCATGATGTCTGTCAGGATCACTGATCCTCCTGGGGGATTTCTGGTTTGGGCTCATCCGTTATCCAAGGATGACCTAACCTCAGAGTAAATCCAGTCTTAGTCTGGAAAAAGCCACTTTATAAGTAAGTACAGACAGCCAAAACATTTGAACAAATCCCGGGTCGACTAAATACTGAAAACTGATGTCATTTTGTATTTGTGTGGTTGGTGTTTATTATCAACACAGAGTCCATAAAGATTTATTGTAATTTCATTAATGGCACAAAAACTGCATCTTCAACACTCGTACGCACGAAAGAAGGCCAAACTGGTGTCCAAAATGTCTGCGGATTTCTTCCTTTAATTCTATCTGAGGTTATTGCCTGTGAATTGGTCTGGAACCTCCTGTGCACTGCGGCTGCTACTGTAGAGCTCTGGGAAACTAACTCACATCAGAGATAATACATGGTTTGGCTAAATTATTGGCATTGCTGCCATGTGGGCAGTAGCTATGAGGCATTTAGATGCATGTGATTCTTGTTAGATTTTCGTTTGTCTCTTGAGGAAAGGCCATTGGTTTTCATGTTTTATCTCATACGCTGCAAAGCCGGAGCAGATGTTGTTGCTCTTTGGTTGATATGTGGAAGTCCGGGGAATGTAACATGCATGGTACACGCCATGGTCATCTTCTACCAGCTCCAGATGTTTCCTGTTAAGCCTGCTAAGCT
This sequence comes from Gadopsis marmoratus, assembly GCA_036023855.1. NCBI lineage: Eukaryota > Metazoa > Chordata > Actinopteri > Centrarchiformes > Percichthyidae > Gadopsis > Gadopsis marmoratus. The sequence continues at coordinate 28,888 of JAVQJF010101726.1, forward strand.
GTTCTGTACACCATGGTTGTGTTGTAAAGTGAGGCCTTGTTGTAAATTCAATTTAAGGGGGGTCTGTCTTGTCTTGAATAATCTGTTTTGACTGTTTGCAGCATGTCATTAGTAAATGATTAATTGTATCGAAATAATGAAAGTAACAGAAAACTGCTGCTTTGTTTATCTACATTCAATTACAATTTTGAAAGTGTACTGTCCAAACAGACAGTAAAAGAATCTTTTGAAATCCACAGTTTGTTTTTAAATCCTTCAGGATTTCCTAATATTTAGCTGTTGCATTCCAGTGATGAATCATTGAAGAATAGTCTGATCCAGACCATTAACACTAATGCTCAGTTGGAAATATTCTCCCTGCTCTGTTGATTCCCAGAAAATGTAATAGAGATGATCAGCTAAAGATGAGTTGATTATCGCCAATACACTGCGAGCGTGTTGAAAAAGGATCTTTAAATAGGCCATTTAAAAGGCAGTTCATAGCATCATTTGTTGAAAGTTAGTACACTGAAAGGAATTAAAGTTTTTGCGTTAAATCCACCAACGGGGTGAGACCTTTTCACTTGACTCCCAACTAAATCGTGGGGCTGGTTTCATACTCTCATAAATTGGAATGATTCATACACGCATTGCTTTATGGTGTTTGCCCTCTTTGCATGCTCTGTTGTAAACAGTCTATTTCCCTTTTCCTTTCTCTCTCATCCTCCCAAACTTTATGCCAGGCTTTGAATGACCCATGTCTCTTCTTTAGCCTTCCATCCTCACTCCAGCTGTTGCAGTCTAATGTTGCCCTGCTATGCTTTTTCTCCTCTCATAATTTTCCTTTCCTCTCCTCCTCTTACTACTATTCCTCCTCCCTTTTACCCTTCTTTCCAGTTTCCTCTGTCCTCACCTGTGGACTCTACCCCTTTCTTTGACTTTGACACCTGCCTGTCAACTTTTCCCAGTCCCTTCAGGTGAGTGTGTGTACATACATATGTACTGTATGTGCCTCTTTGCATGGACTTAATTCATTTTTCTGCCCTGATTTCTCTACCTGTGCTCTGGACAACCTCGCCCACTTACCGCTGAGAAATTAGAGCTGTCAACACACTCGCTGTTGCTACATGAATGTGGTTTGCTGGCCCTCAGCTGGTTGATATATGTGTGTCAGTGGTTTGACTGAGGTACTGCCTGCACCGTACAGTAAGACGGGGCTGAGAAAAATGGTTTCCTGTGGGGGTTTGAGGCCCAGGGCTTTTCCTCCCCTCCCCTCCCTCTGGGGTCCTGTCAGGCCAAGGTATTTCCCCTCTCTGATTGAATCCAGAGATGGGCTGCTAGCTGGAGGGGCTGTGTCAGTCTGTTTGTGAGGAGGCTTTAGGACTGTGTGATATGACAGATATTACATGCAGGTACAAGCATTATTATGCTAAGAGACTGTAATGTAAGGTTGCACACAAGCAATTAGGAGTGGTATTTTTTAGTTTTAATAGTTTAAAGGTACAAGAAACACGATCTACTCCTATAGTGGGTGGCGCCTGTGGCTTAGGAGGTAAAGCTGTTGACCTAAAGATCTAGATTGTTAAAGCAGGGATGGAGAGTCTCTTGCTCAGGGACAAGCTCAACAGTAAATACATTGTTAGACACAACTGTTGTGAGGATTAAACTGTTGACCTTCCTGTCACAGAATCTTTTTGACTGCCAGGTCGTCCCTCTTGTGCTTTTCCAAGCAACTAGACATTTTTCTCAAATCATTCAGCCTATGCTTTTGTATCTACATGAATTGAACTTGAATTGAAAAACTAGAAGATAGACTGCTGAGTTTGCAAGGAAACTCTATTCTTACTGTCTATTCCAGTACTACATTGACTTCAGTTCACCACTTTAGCCGCAACATCTTTTTCACTTTAAAACTGCTGACATGTGTGAACGTTTAAGTTGATTCTCCAGAGTTCACAGTAAAGATGATGCTATGAGTTACAGTGTGACAGTCAGCACATCACACAGATCAGACTTCATCCACAAAGAAAATTCCTCTATGATGGTAACAAGTTATTTGGATTTGGAAACCCCAATCCTTTGTTTGTCATTTGCTTCCATCTGCTGCGGCACACACTGCAGATGACGACTGCTGTTGCTCTCAAAAGAATTTAAATGGGCACAAGTACACCCAAGAATATACAGCGTACATAGAAATACATGCAATTTTGCAATAACAATAACTTTGCTTCATGCTGTTTATCTGCTTGGACTTTATTTTCTCCTCTGCAGTCATAGTGTGGAGATAGGTCTGCCCCTGCGAGACTATCCTGTGTATAACCCACTGCAGAAAGGAAGTCACCACTCATGGTACATTACACACAGTGAATTGCTCATTATTAGCAAAGGAGTAAGGGGAGGCAGCCAGTAAAATCCCAGGCAGGGCCATAAAATGCTTGAAATATTTAGAAGTGGAATATCATTAATTACTGTAACAGCTCCTGGGGTTGAGTGGGACCAGGGGGGCCAGTAAACCTCTGCTAATTCATTTTTAATGGTGGAGTTCAGGTGCAAAACTGGCAGCAGGAGTAAATCACGTATGGAAAGCTCTAATGAATAGTGGGTGATGGATGGCCTCAGTATATAAACAGGGGTTTTGGTGTTTTATGATCAGGCTTCAACATTCGTCATGTTTTTTTGTTGTTGTAAAAATAACATATGAATTACAGTAAAAACGTATGGAAGTAGTTGTTGTTCGGAGGAAACACTCCACACTCCAGAAGTAATTAGAAAGTAATGAGATCTTTCATAATTCCCTACTAAATTAATTTCTGCATGTGACGTTGCATCACTCCCTTCCTTCACCATCACCATTAGTCTATTATGTCCTCATGCAACCTTTCTTGCTCACTTGTGGTTACTTCATTGTGTCGTCACAACTGTCTGTTCCTGTGTGAAATAAATGGACAATAGAGTGTATGCGCTACGTTCCTCGAGCTACATAACTCCCAATGCTAAGTCTAAAGTTGAATTTTCTATGAATAAATATTCCAACAGGCGTCCAATGTAGATGTGGGACTTAAGATGTCGCTGGCAGAGAGGATGAAGATCCTTAAAGACAAGGAGGAGCAGTGGAAGAACAAAGGCAAAGGAGCAGCCAACGACTCCACCCAGTTCACCGTGGCTGGACGCATGGCCAAGAGAGGTGAAACTACCGCGTGTTTAGTCAGTGTGGCTTGACATGAGAGGAGCATGCTTAGAAAACTGAGTATCTTAGCACTTTGGAATGTTGGTCAGACAAAACATTTGAACATGCCACCTTAGAGGCATGCTTCACTATTTTCTGACATTTTTAGACAAAACAACGAATCGAGAAAATAATGCATAGATTAATCCATAATGAAAATCATCCTCTGTTGCAGCCCTAATTTTCACTTTGTGTTCCACCAGGTCTTGTGTCCGATACCGGGAAGGAAGAGTCACCTCTCATCTCCCTCAAAAAGTCTAATGCTACACCTGTGAAGCCGCTCGAAGGTAGTAGACATTCCCCTTGAATTATTATCATCCTGGTAATACAGCATATGTTAAGGTTATTAAGTATATTGAACTCTTCTGTCCATATTTGGTATAAAGTGCTACCAAGTCCAGATGACACGGATTTCTTTTAAATCTTTAGTAATTCTAATAGCATTTCTGACTATTTTATAAAACAATATTGATGCCAAAAATTAATATTGTATCGTAACACTAAGTGTACTAAGCCACTATTAATCACGTCTGTTTGTTTTTGCTGGACAGAAATCTCCAGTAGAACCGATGTCAAGGTGGAAGGAGATAAAAGGCTCGACAAGCTCGAGTCTTTCCTCGACAAGCTCCACAATAAAGGTACAATCCTCCTATTGGCTGTTGATTTCCATATAAGATGATGTTTAATCACACATTGTGTTATTATGGGCCTATTTCACATGTATTGTAATTGCAGGATTATTTCATTTCAATCTTAAATCAATATTTCTGCCACATGGCCATAGTGTATCTTAAACATTACAGCTAAGCAGCATTTCATAGATTAACCTACACGGACATGATTTGGTTTATGAAATTCTCTGCAAACTCACAGGACAGGATTTTGTATATATCTTTCCATGACCGTGTCCTGTTCACCAAAAGCATATTCAGCAAAAAAGGAAAACAAAAACATCATCAGCAAGAGACAAGTTCTGTGTAACACTTCCTGTTCCACCCCTCCTGTTTCCTGCCACGCTGGGTGCATCAGGCGTGAGCAAAAACAAGGCATCCACCATCGAGGTGACTGAAGAGACAGAGAAAGAAGTGATGACCCTGGATGATGAGGAGACGTTCGGTAACTTCTACAAATCTGTGTCATCCTCGACACTCCAGGACTCCAGCGTGGTTCTGACAGAGGAGGACCTCAGCCAGATCCAGGGCGATACACCAAAGTCAGTTCATGATAATCATAATAATGAACTTATTGCAACTTTTTAATCCACGTAACGTTCCCTTAAAAGTATTTGTAAAACATTTTAACTTGGAGAGTTGACAGAATGACTGACAGAACACATTGTTATTTAAGGCCAAATAATTAATGAAAAACATCAGAAATGAAAAAAATCCTTATTGTACATATCATCATACTGGAATTAAAAATGACCACTGCTTTGTGTATTTATGTCTTCAGGCTCACCTCAGCCGTAGCAGAACACAAGCGAGCAGTGCGACCAGCGCGAAGGAATCAGGGCTCCAGGAACCCTCTGAGGGCTCTGGCTGCCCGCAACGACATCCGCCAGGTCTACACTGAGCAGAGGCTCAACGTAGCCACAGTGGAGACCAAGAGGATCCAAGTGGAGAGGAGTAAGACTGCTCAAACGTAACCTACGGCGCCATTAAGGTTCTCACCCTAGCTAGGCTGAAGAGTCATTATATGGCTCAATAGCTGTCAAGTTGAACTCACAACCCAAATTATATGTATAATAACTTCACCAAGGTATGTTGTGATGTTCCTGATAAACCTGCACAGTTCCAGTGGCTTTTAGTGGTTTCTGAAAGTTGTAGTGTGCTCTACTGGTATCTGAAACTTCAGCAGATTTCTCCCTCACCCCAGTCTTATTTGGGAACTACATCGTACTTATTTGAAGTATATTTTAGTGATACAAGACTCTGCTTCCTGATTGTTTAGACTTACTGTTTAGAGACTACTTTTCATTTTAGTTTTAGTTGAACTTTGAATTTAATACAATTATTATGAATGCAAGGATGCTTCCTTTTATACCGCTGCACTGCCATCACAGCAATACTCACTCTGCTTGAAGTCATGGGAAACCTGGTTACATGTATACGTGGCCACGGTACAAGCAGCTGTACTAGTTTGCTACCTGATATTCATATACCGTATGTTCAATGCTGCTTACGTATTTCCTGTATTCAGTTCCTCTCCACAGTCCTTGCACTCGTCTGACCTCAGTGAACTTCTTACAGTTTATACAAGAGGAAGCAAGCGCCACAGCTACATAGAGGCTTTCTAGTAAAGCTTATATGACAAAAGAAATGATCAAACATGTCTGGTCTCTTCTGATCTATATTATTAATCAGGCTGAGGTCTTGATTTGTTATAATAAGCGAGATGGCAGACTAGATCAAGGAATAGTAATGATTAAAAACAGTGTGTCACAACTGTGTTAATTTCTAATTGTCTCTGGTCCTCTTGTTTTCTCTTCCTCAAAGTGGCAAAACACTCCAAAACAAACCTGGCTGATGTGGCCTTGGCAGGGCTCGCCAGCAAGGAGAACTTCCGCAAGGTCAGCCTGCGCAGTGTGAAGTCCACTGACGTTGTGACCAACAACAGTGCACTGCCGTTCAACAAGCTCATGCTCATTCGCATCAAAGGTCAGACGCACTATGTTTTATACACGTGGTTGTTGAAAGCAGGTGTTATGTGTGGTGATCTACTACCCATAAATATTTATAATGAAGAGTAAATTACATTTACATATACACTTGAGAGATTCTCATTTACAGCAGATTCGAGTGTTTTTCTTGTCATTTTTTAAGAGTGTTAAGTTAATAAACCACAAAGAAAAATTATATTTAATCACAGATCTATATATCGGAGATGTATGTTTTTAGATGAAGTCTGGTTGCAAAGACGTATAAGCTGCTCTGTCTGCAGGTCGGAGGCACGTCCAGGTGCGCTTGGTTGACCCCACATCTCACTCTCTAAACAGTGGCGACTGCTTCCTTCTCATAACGCCAAAGCACTGCTTCATGTGGAGTGGAGAGTTTGCCAACGTCATTGAGAAAGCTAAGGTAAGGGAGTGAACCTCACACACAGAATCGGTTTTGGATCTGAATGTTTAGATGGGTGTCGATACAACGTGAACATTTCGACTTGAATTTGTTTTGTGTGGCCACCAGGCATCGGAGATGGCATCATTTGTTCAGGCCAAGAGGGACCTCGGGTGTAAGGCCCCCCAGGTGACAGTCCTGGAAGAGGGCATCAACACTGACAGCAGATGGGCCAAAGAGTTCTGGAGCCTGCTGGGAGGACAGACCCAATACAGAGGTTCATACACACATTTAACACTTCACATACCCATGATCAGCAGAGGTTAATGCAGTACTTACAAATTTAGTCATTAGGATGTTTTTAGTGAATGTGAGTAACACATTTTTATAATATAATATAACTAGCTTTTTGTATCTTTGTGTGTGTGTTAAAGGGGCAGGGGAGCCAGAGGAGGATGAGCTGTATGAGAGTGGGGTGTTAGACTCTAACGGGGTGTACAGACTCCACGGAGACAAACTGGTGCCTCACGAAGATGCCTGGGCCTCCATTCCGAGTGTCACCTTGCTCAACTCTAAAGAGGTAACATCACTACTAGATTTATGACCTCATGTGTCTGGGAAGTGTGGAAAACTGATTTGATCCATTTTACACCTGGAAAAACCCAGGACCTGCATTGAAAGTCTGAAAAGGGCTGGTATAAAAGTTACAGATTTGAATACACATCGTTTCTGTTGTTTTGCATGTTGTAATAACGCTGTAAACTTTCTTCCATCTTCTCTCCCCCTTCCAACTGTGTCCAATACTTTACACCACCAGGTCTTAGTGTTTGATTTTGGCAGTGAAGTGTACGTCTGGCATGGGAAAGACGTGCCCTTGGGTGACAGAAAAGTTGCTGTGAAACTGGGCAAACAGCTTTACAGCGGCAGCTATGACTACAGCAACTGCAGAGTCAACCCTTTAGATGCCTCCTGCACGAATAAGGACGTGCCTCAGTGAGTATCGCATGTTCATCCTACCACCTTTTATAGCACTTAACACAATTATAAAAGTGTGTAAACTGTGGTGCACTCTTTGGTATTTATTTTAGTCATTTGGACGCCTGCTCTGTACTGGATAAATTCAGATTTATGTGACATAAAGTGGGCATGGATAGATGGCAAAGTTTGTTATATTATTGGTTGTATTATTGTAACCCCTAGTGGATTTATTGTGCCAGTGCACCTGCACAGAGGAGACGTTTTTAAAGTGTGTGTGTGTTTTGCAGGCAGGGGGAGGGTCGGCCGAGCTGGGCTCTGTTTGGCCGACTGTCAGAGCACAATGAGACGGCCCTGTTCAGAGAGAAGTTCCTGGACTGGGCCGAGAGGAAGAAGGAGGAGGCTGCTCAAGCCGAGGAAATCAAGGTAGATGGGGTTAGGCTAACATATCATTCGTACATCATATTCATACAATATGTGAATCAGCCCACGTAAATCTGTTGTACTTGTCTGTCCCTGTTTTGGGTTCATAATGTTAATTAGGATACATTCATTGTTTCTTGTTCTCTTGTGGCCTGCTGATCTGTCTGTTGTAAACGAATTGCACAGAAACAATGTTTTGTGAATACACTCACAGAAGTAGCACATTTAAAAACTGACTGTAAATGTGCTTTGTCTTCTCAGAGCCCGGTCAGCTCCACCGACCGCTCCCCATTTGACTTGGACCTGCAGCCGTGCGATGCCAAGGCCCTGCTGGACAACGAGCCGGAGCCGGTGAAGACCTTTCTAGAGGGGGTGAATGTCCAGCGGGGCCATGGCCTGGTGAGGGCAGATGACGGAAGACAAGCTGAGTTGGCGACTGTGGCTGTAGACGCCTGGCACATCAAAGAGCATGGGGAGGAGGAGCTGCCTGAAGAGAGCCTGGGCCAGATGCACGAGGGCAACGCATACATCATCCGTTGGAAGTACTCCATCACCACACTCGGTGAGTCGCGTATTTGGCACAGAGGTGGCCTGAAGAAGAAACAGGGGACTTGTGAAATGAGAGGTTCGACTGTGAAGACAAAGTAGTGAGACCTGGGAGAAGATTAATGGCAGAAGGAATTAGTATCTTGTCTGACTTCACTTGTTAGAAGGGATGGAGTGCAGCTGAAAAACAGCATCTGTGCTTAGAGGATCGAGGCAGATTTAACTGTGATTAATGAGATTTGAAGGGTGAAAGGCTTTAGCATTACATTTTAGGAGAATAAAGCAGAAGTGCTGGCTTCATCCACTGTGCTGACTGTGGTTCTGTTCTGTTGTCAGTGGGGAAGCGGCAGAAACCCGGGGAGCTGAGTGCCGGCGCTCCTGGAAGAGAGAGGACCGCTTGTTTTTTCTGGCAAGGCCATCACTCCAGCATCAGTGAGAAAGGAACCTCGGCTCTAATGACAGTGGAGCTGGGCAGCCACAGGGGATCACAAGTGAGTATTGATTCATCACAGCCAAACACAATCAATAAAATGTCATTTTTGATGGTGAAGTTCCCAATTAGAACTCAAACTTAGCTAGTGTTTCATCTGCTCACTTAGTAACCCACATTTATGTCTGTGTGTTCAAGTAGGATTTAATCAAAGTGTGTCTTTCTTCATCTGTTTGTATCTGAATGGCTGTCCAGGTGTTGGTGAGTGAGGGAAAAGAGCCTCCGTGCTTCCTCCAGCTCTTCCAGGGAGGTTTGGTCATCCACAAGGGCAGTAGAGAAGACAGTTCCAACAACACAGGTAAAAAGCAAAAAACTAAACGTGCACTGTATTACTGCTGATATATGTAGAAGCTTTGATTCATTGTTTAAAATAATCTTTCAAACTCACCGTTACAAAATGGCCAGTGGAGATTTGTTGGATGCTTGTTGAATATTTGACACAATTACTGCAACATTAAGACTTGTAACCATGTCTGGTCCACCTCTCCAGGTGGCTGGAGATTGTTCTGTGTCCGTGGTGAGGCAGAGGTGGAAGCCTCACTGGTGGAGGTAGATTGCCAGCATGCCAGTCTGCGCTCCCGTGCCAGCCTGGTGCTTCTTAACGCTCAGAAAGGACAACTCTACTTGTGGCACGGCTGTAAAGCACAACCCGGCGCCAGGCAGGTGGCCAAGAGAGCTGTGGACAAAGTAACTCAGCGGTAAGGCAACGGCAGATGGAGTTAGATGTCTAGTGGATGGACACGTGTGGACCAACAATGTTCTGTTTGTGTCCTCAAGGCGTCCCACAGAGTTAGTTCTGAGCAGCACCAGCAGTGAGGAGGTGGAGGAGGGATCTGAACCTGCAGAGTTCATGAAGGCTCTGGGCCCGCAGAACAAGAAGGCCTACGACTGTATGCTGCAAGGTGCGTCCTCACATTCACTCACAACTTCCCAAACTATTATCAGCAAGGAAGCGGGAGCAAGATCAATTGAGTGCTTCTGTTCAGTGCATGCTGTTGTGGTGAGATGTGTGTGTTGTCTCCAGATCCAGGGAAGTACAACTACACACCCCGGCTGTTCCGGCTGAGCGCCAGCTCCGGGGTGTTCGAAGGGGAGGAGCAGCTGTATCCAGCCAGGGTGACAGAGGGAGTCATGGCGATGCCCTTTCTGCAGGAGAACCTCTACTCCACACAGCAGCCAGGTACCAAACACACCTGCAGCAATGATACATTTCTGATATGTTCTCCTAGAATAAGGCTAGAGAGCCAGCTGGAGTCAGTACTGGAATAGAAATGTAGCTGTAAAACGTTTGGTCCTCGCCTGATAAAGAAGACATACAATATTGAATTTATTCACCAGCAGCGGGAGAGTATTTCTTTACTAAAAAATGACTTCTCTTTAAATTAGATGTCAGTCACTTCATACTTTGAAGCTTTGCCCCCTTCTGAGTCATTCATCAAAATCATTTGTACGTTGTAGAGACTCACCTTGAAGAATAGTGTTTATTCTGTTTTTAAGAGTCATCCTTAATCTGAATCAGAGATGTTTTTGTCTTGGCAGGTTTTTTATCTAGGGAACACAAATAAATAACAAAACATTTAGAGTTACACATTGTTCCCTGTTTTAATCTTAGACAACAAGGTGCTGGTCTTCTTCTTTCACAGGTCTCTCTGTTGATGGATATGTTTTATTGTTGGGACTTAATGTGCAACCTTACAGTCTTCTAGCCTTTGCAACGAGAGTAGACAACATTACCTGGACTATATTGTTTTTCACCTCTTAGTGCTACTGGATAATACAGGTAAGTGCTCTGCCATCTAATTCTCATGGTATTGCTTCTCCAGCCCTGTTCCTGCTGGATAACCATATGGAGGTGTACCTGTGGCAGGGCTGGCAGCCTGAAGACACACAGTGTACCGGCTCTGCCAAGATACGCTGGAACAATGAGAAGAAGTGTGCCATGGAGACTGTGCTGCAGTACTGTAAAGGTCAGAGGTCACAGACAGCCACTGTGGCTAAATAGTCTGTGTGAGGATTTAATTAACCATCTATAGTACTTGCTCAGGATTTGTGCTCCCATTTACTGTCTTTCAAACGGGATCTTGAACTAAACTCAAAAGCCTGTTCTTCATGTCTTCTCAACACTCCACTTTGATTTTCAGAGAAGAACCCTCGGCGCCCCCCTCTGGCCTATCTGGTCCTGGCAGGCTGTGAACCTCTCACCTTTACCAACATCTTTCCATACTGGGAGAAGGACACCAGTATTACTTCAATGGTGGGATACCGCCTTTTTTTTCATTGTGAAGCCTCTGTATTTACTACATGAGTCCGTGTCAGGGTGGGGAGAGCTGTCCCAGTATCACATTCACAGCTTAGACCGGCAGACTGCTGCACCCCAGTGTCGTCGGCACTGGAAAGAATCCAAATCATCTCACTCAACCAGATCTGTGCAGATAAAGTTCCATCTCTCGGACATGTCTATTGAAAGCTGTAGCAAACACAGATAAAGTCACCATCTTGGCTTGAAACCAGTGTCATTTGAGCCTCCCATCAGCCCCAATAAACCCAGGAGCACTGTATTTTTCCCTGGAGGAATTATTTGCACATTTTAATGACATTATTTAAATCTGTTATGTAAGATGTCTAATTCTAGCTTCACCAAATAGAAGAATGGAAACTAAAGTATGTCAGTTTTGCATTTGTTTGCATTGTTTTGCATTACGTGTGTGTGTGTGTGCGCACAGGCCGAGACCTCCAAGAACAAGGTGACGTTGGTAAAGGAGGCGCTGTCTAAGCTCAGTAAGCAGCAGTACTCCATCGAGGAGCTGACCAGGAAGCCGCTACCAGAGGGAGTGGACCCTTTGCGTCTGGAGGATTACCTGTCTGACCAGGAGTTCATGGTAGGGAGGGCACGTGGCTACTCTCAAATAGGATCAGAAGACTTTATGTATTTATTAGGTCATTAAAATGTATTTAACTGCAATGAATAGTTTGTAGTGTGTGGAGAGTTTTGTTTCACAACCGAGTATCAGTCAAATGATGGAAGACACAAGTCTAATTTCAAAGCGTTACTCGCACAAAACTGTTAAACAAAAGCCAAACTGTTTAAAACAATAAAATAAAATGGTTTGACTAACAAAAACAAAAATCTAAAATTTGCTTTGCATCTTTATTTTTGCGTGCAGACAATAGAAACCTCCCACAAGCTTCCTGGAAGTTAAATCAATCAGCTGTGTCATTGCTTTGGTTGATTCAGTCATACGTGTTTATATAGAACATACATGCACCTTACAGCAAATACACAGATTTCAAGATGGATGCAATCATTAATTCATAAACACTTTTAATTGACGTCCCATGAAACATTTGCTGTCCTCTGACTTTGATGTTTTGCAGACACTTCTTGAGATGACTCGAGTTGAGTTCAACGCTCTGCCAAACTGGAAACAGAAGAATCTGAAGAAAAGCAAGGGCCTGTTTTGAAACACCTTGATTTGTACACATGCCTGGTTTTTTACGCTCTCAGCAGCTTTTCTTACATTTTTTTATTCAGAGAAAAAATAATGTCCTCATTTTGTATAGGATAAAGAAAAGCAAATATACAAGTTTGTTCAAATGTTGATCTATTTTTAATGATAATGCCATTTTTAATGTTTCCTTGTGTCATATTACACATATGAAATATTAACCAACATTATGTGCAATTGTTAATCTTTCTGATGGCAAGATGTTTTCCTTGTATGGTTAAAAAAAAAAGTTACCCTCACATTATAAATATGTAATATACTATGAATGAATGTGTTTTTATGTTTACTCCAGAGTGCGTTGATCTTTGTGTGGGAATGTGTTTGTATAAAAATTGCCTGTGGTTATAGATTTAATTTTATGTTTCATATGTAATGGGATTACATTGTTTGATAAAAATGTCTCCACAGAGAGGAGCCAAACTAAAGCTCAGAGAACAATCCATGTAGTTTGTGGTCATTTAGAAAGAAACGTGGTTATTAAAACAAGATTGTATTCTAGGTATCTGACTCGTCACGTGCTACAATTGTAACAGCAGAAATCTGTTACAATCCGTTTTTACTTCTGTGTTTTTATATTGCAAGTGTGCATCGACGGGTGTGACAAAGTACACTTCCAAGTCTCCAAACATGAAACGTTGAATCTGACTTTGCAACCATTACATTCGCCATTGAAACTGTCCCACAATATTTGTCATATTTTGGTACTGGATTCTTCCTGGTTCTCATGAATGCCTGTGTGCCAGTCATGACAATCAACTGGTTGTTTGGGACCAAATCTAACCTTTTTGTCTTGTTATAACTCTGTGTGTGAGAGAGTGTAAATGTGGAACTAAGTATTAAGTGTGTGTGTGTGTATGTAAGAGAGTGTGCTGTATAAACTGCCTCTATCCTGTAGCTGTAGATGACACCACAAATGTATACTGCAAGATTTGTATGTTATGTGTAAAACATACTGTTAATATGACTGCCTGCGATGTCTGAATTAGAAATTTCTCTGCATGATGTTTCACTTAACAATCACGTATTCATTTGTTGCAATACGCGTTGAGCCTTTTTTGGCAACATGTATAAGATCAGCATTATATGTGGAGACGGCTTCCAGGCCAGCTTTAACTTCGTGGCACATAAAAGTTACCATTGGTGGTCGGGAAGTGAGATATTAAAGATCTGGATTCCCTTTTAAATAAAGTATCTTTAAAAGTGTTTGGTTGTGGTCTTTTGAAACGGCACAAGCATGGACATCGTCATAACTCAGCGCTCCAAAAGAGGATCTGTGGGGATTTTCACAAGACATTTTGGCACAGTGGGAGATGCACAGGTGTAAATAATTAAATTAACAAGGGCTTACTAGGGCCCATGAGCTGAGCTATGGTGAGAGTTATTATTAACACCTGTGTTTTTCCTAAGACGAGTGAAAATGTCTGCTGTAAGAAACGCACATTGGTGGAGAGAGGAGAGACCCCAGTGCTCATAGTTGTTGCAGTACAAACATGAAACTTAATTTATCTTAAAAGTAGGCTTTTTGAAAACCGCCTAGAGTCCATACACAAGACTCTTGCAGTGGATTGTTTTGGTAGCCGTGGTCATGTCGGGCTTTTAGACTTGTCATGCTGCAGGAAAGGCACAGGTGGCACTAATGACATTAACGATGGCTCCATTTTTATTTGGAGGTGTCCAACAGCTCTGCCAGTGAGCCAGCGGGCTCAATCCCAGAGCCCTGGAACTGGTCCTTGGCCAGTGTTCGTGTTATTTGACAAGTCAAAATGTCCACCGTGAGAAAGGTCTGTTGTTGCTTCTCTAATTCTGTTTAATTAGATGTGTTAAAATCTATAATTTTAGAAACCCATTTTATTAAAATGTCTCAAGGAGCCATATATGACAGGACTGGTGTTATATTTGGCTCAGCGTAATACAACGGGGTTAACTCATTCTTCCACAACATATTATTGGGCAATAAACACATTGCTGTAAACACATTGACATTTTCATCTTTTTCTGAATTGATAAATGGCAACTTGTCAGCAAGCAGTTATAAAAGTTTTATTTATATATATATATATATATATATATATAGTATAACAGTTGCATATTTACACACCCAGCAGACGCCGAGCAACATTAGCGTTCATTTGGAGTCGTATTTGTGTCCACTTTGTCAATGTAAGTCATATTCACTCTCCATTAAGCTCTGTTTTTGGGTTCCACCAGCTCCTAAGGAAATATCTTGAACATTAGCAGCTGACTAGGCTAGTCTCCAGCTGGGTCTGGTTTGATGCTGAGCAGCAGGTCATATGGAGGGTTTTTTGGGGAGGGGTTTAGACTAAAACAGTAAAGTTGTGAGCCTGGAAAATAAAACCATGAGCTAAAAGATGCTGGAACGTTTGTCACTAGGACTGATCCATTTCACCTGCAAACAGTCATGTGATCATTTGTTAATATAAAAATATTGAGTGTAGCTGCTTTAACATTTAATTTATTAACTTAAATTATATTTTACTAACATAAAATGGTAATTGCTCTTTCAAAGCCTCGTCATTGCCAGGAATACAATTCTGGGAAATAATTTGTTGTTGTTGTCAGTTGTTGCCCTAAAAGTAGTCAAATTGAAATAAAGTAAGTCCATAAAAGTACTTGAATGAACTTAGTATTACATTTTAATTATAGAATAACTCACCTGTAGGGTGCTAAACATCTAAACATGTTAATATATACAAGACACAACCTCATTGTCCTCAGTATCGACATCTACAATAGTTACATCCCTGATTGTGCTGCTGTGTAGTGATGGAAGGAAAACGTTCTTTTATTTCAAAGTGCTCTGAGGACCTCCTGAAATATACTTATGGCAAACTACTAATGTATCACTTCAGGTAAAAAGCAATAGAGAGAGACAGTCATGTTCATCTTTAACCTCCAGGGGGTGCTGTCTGTCCAACATTTTTGCTCTGTAAATCTGTTCAGCCTTTTGGGCCATAAATAATCAATAAGTGAGCAGAAAATGAAACATTTAAAACAAAAAACGGACTAAAGGAGCTTGTTGAAACTGTTTCTGTTTGTGGGGGCGGAAAACATTTCGTCGAACGTTGTGTCAAAAACATTCATGAATATCCATTATGTTGTGTTCTGCCTGACTCATGCATTGCAATAGCTGTTTTAAATAACACCTGCGTGGCTGGGATGCAGCACATCTGTGCATCACACACCCATGGTCAGTGACATACACACATCCACATGCAGAGATAAGTGTGTTTCACATAAAGGACACGTCTCTTGCCTATAGATCCTCCTGTCACGTTGATGATGCCAACTAACATGCAGCAGCAAAGTTATTTCCACAACAGATGGCAGGAGGCAGCCGCTGCTTCCTCCAACAGCAAATGGGCGGCTGGTTTGTTTATTTATCATCAACTCTTGTCTTGCAAGCATTAATCACCTGCATCGCTCTGCCTTCTGGCTCAGGTGCCACAACAGCTCACAATGCAGCTGACGTGCAGGCAAACAATGAAGCTGCTAATACAAGATTAGCTTGAGTAATAACACGCTGGATATGAGATGATGGAGCTGAATGGCCAGCTTGTGAAAGGAAAATGGTCCAGAGCTTTGATCAGGCCCCAACGTTTGTCTGCGCATGAGCCTGAAGTCGCCCTAAAGTCAGCCTGGACTCATGCTTAAGCAATATTTTATGAGGTAAAAATAAAACTAAAGTTTCTCAGTCACTATTCTGCAAAAGCTGGCATAAAACTAGATATTGCACGCGTACAACTTCACCAGTGCAACCGTACATACAGGATTTTGTTACCTTGGACAGAGCCAGGCTAGCTGTTTCCCCCTGTTTCTAGCCTTTATGCTAAGCTAAGCTAACCAGCTGTTTTACCGTACGTACATGGTAGTGATCTCCTCATCCAACTCTTGGTAAGAAAGCAAATAAGCACTTTTTTCTGAAATGTCAAACTTTCTTTTAATTATTTGGAAAAATTGTGAAAACGGCGAGCCTTTTGCAAATGTTGCTAATGTGTTGGACACAATGACAGCATGAAACACTGTGTGTGTTTACCATATTTGACTTTAGGCAGCACTAGGCTCAGCTTGTTTTTCTTAAACTTTGCCAAAACTGTCATTGCCAACCTATTCCCTGGAGTAGAGGAGCTCTCGCTGTGCTGATTTCAAAAGAGTCACTTTAAAACCATATAAATACTACCAGTGTGAATAGTTTTTTTTGTGTGGTTACCTTTTGTGCTGAAAGATGTGATACTGTCATAATTGCTGAGTGTAAAACAGCAGGATAACAAAAGAAAAAGAGTCAATAAATATCACGTCCAAATGAGACACGATAGGAAAATTGATTGACTCAGCGAGAGCCAATCAATTCTCATCTGCAATATACGTGTACGCTCTGCTTTCTTTCACTGTAAGATAACATGTGAGTCCTTCAAGTTCTCATAACTCACAAAGCAATAGTGTCTGGCTTGCCTGGAAAGAAGAAGAAAAGCACTCTTGTTTTTATGAGAAATCCAAGGCCTTGAAAAATTCATAGTTCGCTCTGAGTGCAGGAGCCAATATTGAACTGAAACAAACCTGCAATAACCTTGGATGCTTGTGTATTCCTGTGTGCGTGTGTATGTGTGTCTACGTGTGTGCACTGAGGAGAATCAGTAGGAATGAAGGTGATAATGTTGCTCTCTGGCTTCCCTCCCAGCAGCGCTCTGGATTCCTGCTGCTGAGATGAACTCACCAAGTTCCCCAAGACTGCTTAAGAGCTACAGAGGGATTAACTCTCTGAGCTGTACAATATGTGCAATTCAGAATATGTACTGATCCATTAGGTGTGATTCACAAAATGGTAGTTTTTATGTCTTTGCGTTTGACTGCTTTTGCCTTAAAGGGACACGCCACTTAATTAGAACATTCCTGCATTGAGGCCACATGGAAACCACAGTAAGATGCTTGCTGGCGCCCATTTTCTTCAGCTTTTCGACAAAACTGATTAGACATGCTGCTCAGATCATTGTCCCATAAATCTGGGAAAATAAAGGTATTTTCTCTTACCAATAACAGTCCTAAATGGCACTAATAATCTCAACTCAAAGGTCCATGTACATGCTTATTCAGAACTGTATCTCCATAGCTGTGTCCCAAACCCATAAGGCATACTAATTATATACAGCGTGTACCACATACAGTACTAATTGTCATAGTGTAGGTGTTATAGAAATTAGTATACAGAAATATCTACATACTGTACCATATTATTCTAACAGGAAATGGCACAATATGTGAAACGTCAGATGTCAATCAAACTAAAACTTCTGAATCCCAGGTAAACTTAACAGACGTCAAAAAGATGTTGTTTTCGTCTGGAGTTGTTTCGCCACAACACAGACAACTCCATTTCCTTTGTGCATTGCATGCTGGGAGAAGAGTTGGAATTCCACCTGCTTAGAATTAGTATGCAGTATGGATTTGGGACACGTTGCGCGAGTGACTAAGGCAGGCTCAGGTGTCCCGGTGTCAGGTGACTCAAGTGTGGTCACATAATGACAAACAACCCCGTTTGCTGACAGAAGCCGTGAGGAGCAGCTGAAAGCTCTGACGAAGCGGAGTTGAGATTATTCTGTCACATACTGCTCCCAAATACAGTAGCCGGAACCAGTGGGCATCCATCAGGCTGGACTTGCACCACATCCCTAAAATGAGATGGAGGATTTACCGAAACTAATGCTGCGTTCAGGCTGTCCTCGTCAACTTGAATGTTTGAGGTGGGTGCAAACTAGTTCTTCAACATAAACTTGGATGTGAAGAAATTCATTCATTCATTCATTATCCATACTGCTTACCCGAAGGGTCGCGGGGGGCTGGAGCCAATCCCAGCTGACATTGGGCGAGAGGCAGGGAAACAAGAAGAAATGAATTTCCCAAATCTTGAGGTCAGTAAATGTTTAAAAAAGCAAACTTTGGCCGGCCAGGAGAAGCCACTGTTTGAGTAATTGATTTTATACAGATTTTAATGCTAAAAGGTGCAATTGGATGACTTTAAATATATTACTGAGCACCATGGAGAATCTTGAAGGTGTACTGATTGGAATGTTGTGACTAAAGAAAAAGCAGAGAGCAGGATTTCTAGTTTCTTTTAAATCAGGATTGACACACATATTTTGAGTTTATCCACTCTGTCCTATATTGGCATGGAGATACTTCACTCTCCCATTATGTTTCATTTATACAAGCTCTGACTCTGATATTTAATCTGTAATGGAGGAGTTTTGCCACAGCAGACATTTTGACTGCTATAGTAGGATTTACTAATAACATTAACGATAGCTCAACTGTCTTCAAGTGTCCCAGTAAGCCGTCAAAGTGTGACAATGAGCATCCTTAATTTCATTATTGACACTAATTCCTACTGTGACATTTCACAATATGTCTATTTCTATTATGTAGAAAACGTTTCCTCTAATATAATCTTGAGATTCTCTTAGGAGGCGATCTTCTTGTAAGGGCATTTAAATGAAGAAAAAAAAAGAAAGACATAAGATCAAACAAGCAAACACTTGCATAGGCCACATGTTTGGGATTAGGAGAGCTGCTCCCACTGAGCTGAACTGCTGAAGTGAGCCTTTATATTGTCGCGTGTAATGTCAGCGGGTATTTCCAGGCAGCAGATGGTGACAGTTTGCCTACTTAACTTCAGCACATCGCATTCAAACGCACACACACACACACACACACACACACACGCACTCGCACACCTTAACTATACAAACTTCCACGACACGGAGAGAAAACAAACAAATTCATACCCTTCCCATTCCTACACCACCCTGGGACAAAAGCAGGTACTGTACACCGCTTGCATGCATAAATTCTCCTCCACACGCACACATCTCTCAGTGACGAAAGCCTGCCTGTATCGACCGTGACATCAGTTCTGTTTCCTGCGGACGACAGATTGATTGAAAGATCTTCCTTCCTCTCTCATCCGTCATTTCAGCCTGTTTATCGTCTTCTCGCTGTTCAATCCATCTACTGGAAAGAGAGGGGGAAAACCAATTAGGCCGAGCCCTGACCATCAACTCACACAGAGGGGTTTCAGGCAACACAGCTGGGGCTCGGGCACAACTACGCTTACAGAAAACAAGAGGGGTACGATCTCTTTGGCTTCAGTTAGTACAAAGTGGCATTCACACGACCATCTGAATATCCAGGGAACAGACCTCCTCCTCCTGATGGTGATAGAGGTTGAATGTTACTGTGGCAGTTGAGCAGCTCGATAATCTGATGCCAAAACGTTGGCACTTGAGTGAGGCCGGGAGAAGCCCACATTTTAATCTCAAGACATGGAGGGATGTGTCCACTAAGACATATCTGAGATGATGGTGTGGGAAGTTCTCGTTCTGCTAATACGTTTTGCATTTACAACATGAGATAAATGCAAAGTGCTACACCTGCTGCAAAACTCAAAAACTCACTTTTCTTCCTCTGTTGTGTTAAATATGTTAATCTGCTGTACAGTGTACCCAACCCCATAATGAACAATTGGACAGATCAAAACACAAATGGACATTTCAAGATGATGGAAATGAAACACCTACACAGCGTCCTTGTGGGTAAACAAACAAACTGATTCAGTAGCTACATTTTCAAAGTTGAATGCATAAATCCAGTCTTTTGTGTTGAGAACAGTGCACCGTTTAACAACAATGATTGCCAACCAGGGTTACTTGTACCCCACAGGGTGTGGAAAGATTGTAGAGTATTACGATTTCAACTATATATTTGTGTTTCGGAGGAAAATAATCATCCAAAAAGGGGGGATACAAATGTTACTGTGACAATAACCAGTAAGCTACCAGCTGCTGGCTAACTGCACAGCATACATCAACCAACCTGAGTCGGCTGGACCACATTAAAGCCACGTGTTGGCCGCTGATGACCCTGACACTGGTTTGGCGGTTTTCCTTCCTTGGACCACTTTTGGTAGCTACTGACCACTGCAGACCGGGAACACCCCACAAGAGCTGCAGTGTTGGAGATGCTCTGACCCAGTCGTCTAGCCATCACAGTCTGGCCCTTGTCAGCCTCGCTCACATCCTTATGCTGCCCA
>JAVQJF010101735.1:0-21704 GCA_036023855.1 Gadopsis marmoratus
GACAGTCAATCAAGCGGAGAGCTTACCAAAGTCGCACAACAACATTTTTACAGATTTTGGAACTCAGTGCACACATGAGGCGCACCGGATTATCAGGCGCACGGCCGATTTTTGAGAAACTTTCAGGCTCTTAGGTGCGCCTTATAGTGTGGAAAATACGGTAATTAAAATAAAACTTAATGCAATTTAGTAAAATTACAATTAAATTAAATTAAATTAAAAGGAAAATATACTTGCAGTATAAAGTGGCATTCATTTTAAATACTCAAGTTCTTCAAAACTGAACCTCTGAACATGAGTAATATGGCAACAGTATAATGTTCTGTTATCACAGCAACGAAGAATACTGCATTCTGATTGGTTTTCAGGGAAACTCCAATGTAGAATCATCAGCTTCTAAACTGCAGGTCCTCCTACTGGTTGGAGGAGAAAATAAAATAAATTGTCCAAGGTTGACAAAGACGATTATGACACAAGTGTTGGGTTTAAGAGCCATTTGTTGATGAACGGCCAGCCCTGATCCACATTTCACTCGCTCAAGCGTTCACAAAAAATGTGTTGCGTACAGCCAATTTCATATACACATGTAAGTCTCTGGGTAGTGGACAGCAGGTGGGCTGTTTCTGACTCCGAATTCTGTTGCTTTATTGAACTGCCAGATTTTTGAATACTAGTTCCTTTCAAAAGAGTAGTTCAGTGAACGATTCAGTCATGAACGACACATCACTAGTAGTGGGATGATTGAAACTCAACAAAAAACTAATCTCAGTCTGAGGGGTCTTTGACTGCCCTGCAAAAAAAACATGATTCTTTGCGACATTATTTCCATTAAAGTCACAATGTAAAATAAATTATGGGACAGAATGAGTAAATCTCAGGCAGTGAATGACTCATATCTCTTATGCTGGTCCTGGATCAGCGCTTATCTCTGGCAAGGGTTCATGGTATAACAATGATAATCACAGTCTGAAGAAAACAGTGACTTCATTGGTATCAAGATTTGTCTCATCTGACTGTTTTTCCTCTGATCATGTTCTGGATCTAATGTAAACTCATCATTGTGTCTGATTGTGTCTCTCAGAGCCGGCAGCCTTCTCTAAGAAGCTGAAGGACATTTCAGTTGAAAAGGGAAAACCATTAACACTGGAGTGTTCATACACTGGAACTCCTAAAATCACAGTGAACTGGTACAAAGACGGCCAGCAGGTCTTTGCTTCTTACAAGTACAACATCACCATGACTGAAAGTTCCTGCATCCTGGAGTGTCTCAGCACCGACGACAAGGAGGCTGCAGGAAAATACTCCTGCGAAGTGTCCAACGATGCTGGAAAGGACACGTGTGAGGCTGACGTGTCCATCCTTGGTTTGTTCAACTCTTCTTGATTTAAACTAGATTAAAATCTCAACCCAGTTTTGAAAGATTTTACTGTTTTCAGACTTTTATACCTTTACAGATACCGTTTGATTCTATGATTCGCTGGATGATAATTTGGTCACTGAACTAAACTGAGTTCAGCCCCATTTTGACTTGCAGAAACATCCCACTAAGGCGTAACCTTTCTTGGTTATTTAATAAAGCTTTAAAATTGTAAAGCAATAATAAAATCACAAATTGAGATATCAGAATCGAACTAATTCAGGGCATGTAGGGCTCCAACTTGTTGAAAAAGTCGCACAGCTTACAACTATTCTACCCAGCAATGAACTCAACTACATTCAGCAGAGAGTATCTGAAATTTAATAAAACTAAATACTTACAAATAGTGTCCAAGGCAACAACGTAAGAAGGTAACTTGCAGCCACACTGAAAGTCTTGCACTACTACTGCTATCAAAGCATTTAAGCAATTACTATAATATTTTTTAGGCCATTTTGCCCAAATCTGTAATCAACATTCCTGTGCATTCAGAGATGTTAAAAACACTAAACCAACAATAGGAACAATAAGTGCACACTTATTCAAACATGCAGACAGAATTTATAAAATACATTACACACAAAAAACACTGTTTGTAACCTGCTGTTAGAATCTGTTCTGTGTCATACCGTCTGTGCAGTTCCTGCTTTGACCAGCAGGTGTCAGGCTCCATACAGATGTTTCCTGGTGTTTCAACAGTTTGTGTTTGTCACTGCAGAGCCGCCGTACTTCGTCGAGTCCCTGGAGCCCATGGAGGTGACATCAGGTGACGCCGTGTGTCTGAAGTGTCAGGTGGCCGGCACACCTGAGATCAAGGTGTCCTGGTTCAAGGCCGACGGCAAAGTCAGGTCCAGCCCCACCTGTAAGCTAGAGTACTCGAAGGGCGTCGCCTGTCTAAAGCTCAGCAAAGCCACCAAGGCCGACATCGCAGAGTACACCTGCAAAGCGGAGAACAGGATAGGCTCCACCTCCTCCACCTGTAGACTAAGTGTGCTAGGTGAACACCAGTTTCTTTTAAATGTCCATTTTTATCTTAACTAGAAGCAACATTTTTCTGCCCTTGAAGTGATTATCACTAAAGATTTGCACATTTTGATTTATATTTGTCATATATTTTGACTTAAAGTCTTACCTTTTCAGATAAACGCAGTGGAGTAGAAGTAGAAAGTAGAATAAAATTGAAATAGTCAAGTACCTCAAAGTTGTACTTAAGTTTAGTACTTTATCTATCTATAATTAACCTCCCACTCACTGTCTCGTCTTGACCGTCTCCAGAGGCCAAAACGCCGCCGTCCTTCCCCAAGAAGATCACCAGCCTGCAGCAGACGGAGGGTCAGCCGGTCCACTTCGAGTGCCGGGTTGCTGGCTCGTCGCCCATCGAGGTGTCGTGGCTGAAAGACGGCGAGGCTCTGAGGCCGGGAGATGAGTTCTCCATGCTGTACGACGACAACACGGCCGTGCTGCAGATGGCCCGCGGCGAGATGAGGCACTCGGGGGAGTACACCTGCGTGGCCACCAACAGCGTGGGCTCGGCCTCCTGCAGAGCCAAGCTCACTCTACAAGGTCTGTGCAGCGGATCTAATGGCTGTGACTCAAATACTGCAGGATGTTTAGGAAATAAACACACAAAGCAGAGTTTCTCGACCCTCTCCGGCATGTGACCCCGTTGGTCAGATCTTAAAATCAGCTTCAAGTCACTTCACTCATTTCACTTGGTGTCGTCCACGTCACACACAGACGTAACCACAGAAGCAGGGAAGTTGAGGAAAGATAGAAAGGTTGTTTCTGCTCCGTAGAATCAACGTGATATCGACACTTTACCTTCATGAGTGTGAGTCTTTCAGCTTTCTGCCCCATTTTAACTGGTTTGTTTGAGAACATGTTCACAGCTATATAGGAATTGACACCTGAAATCACATGAAATCCACCGGAGATGGAAGCTCCTGAGATCTGCTCTTTTATTATTCTTCATTATGATTTGATGATTTAACTGCTGCCTCCTTTACTTTTAGTGAAACAGCCAGTGGAGGTTCTTCTCTTTTAGATTTTGTGCTGCTGTTTTCAGAATTACACATTTCTATGCCATATTTTATTATATAGTAAAACAAACATAATGTTCCTGAAGCAAGATGAATCATCTGCTCTGATTAAAAAGTTGAAGCTACGAGAAGCCTTTGGAGGTAACTTCAATTCCCAGGGTGCATTTCACCAACAAACAGCCAATCACAGAGCTTCACATCCTCGTGTTGCAGTTTGTAGAAACCTGATTAAACATTCAGCAGTTAATCTTTTCTCACTGTCTGATTCGGGATCAGTTTTTGAATGATTCAGTATCCATGGCGACAAGTTTAAGCATTCTGAATTCACCATGGCTCTGACTGGCTTCTTCTCCATGGAAACGGCAGCCACAGGATCATGGGTGTTGTAGTTTTTAGAGCCGTGCACCAAATTGACGAAATCTGATCAGTCAGAAACAAAGTGAATATAATTGAGCCTGGAGGTCCGAACAGGAAACTGTGTGATGGTTAGAACCTCCCGTCCTGAGTTTCAGAGATCAGTGAAAGAATCCTGATCTGGCCACGTTGGGCCCTGAGGTTGAGAAACTCTACTGTGTTTATGGCTGTTGGTGTGACGTGTGTTTGGTAAGAGGTTTCTTTGTGTGTCGGACAGTGTTTGGCTGCGTGATGCCCAAACTGAAATATTTCCATCTAAAGATTTGTTGTTGTCTCTCACGGACCTGCAGAGCCAAGATTCCCTCCCGTCTTTGACAGGAAGTTGTCACCGCAGGAGGTGACGGTGGGTGACAGCATTGAGCTGGAGTGTCACGTGACCGGCTCTGCCCCCATTAAAGTCACGTGGTCCAAAGACCATAAAGACATTCGCACTGGGGGGAATTATAAGATCAGCTGTGTGGATAACACGCCCCACCTGACCATTCTGAAGGCAGATAAAGCCGACACGGGGAGATACTTCTGCTATGCCTCTAATGACACGGGGAAGGACTCTTGTTCCTCTGATATCACTGTCAAAGGTATTTTAACACTCATGTCATCTTAAACACTGAGGCCTCCTTTGAGGGCGTTTCTTGGTGTGAACAAAAGCAAACCCCCCCTCCTCACCGCCACGTTCTTCTCTGTTTTCAGAGCGTAAAAACCCTCCGGTGTTCACCAAAAAGCCCTCAGAGAATATGGAGGACATGGAGGGCAAACTGGTGAAGATCGAGGGCCGAGTTTCCGGCTCGCAGCCCATGTCTGTCAGCTGGTTCAAAGACAACACGGAGATCTACAGCTCCGACAAATACGACATCAGCTTTAAGAGTAACGTGGCTGTGCTGTGCATTAAGAGCAGTCAGGTGACGGACAGCGGCAGGTTCTCCTGCCAGGCCTCCAACGAAGCTGGAAGAACCTCCTGCGATGTCACCGTGGGCATCTCAGGTGGGTTCCACTTCCAGACCATGCTGGACTCATATACAACCAATAGTGTATGAACTGAAACATTGCTGAAACAACTAATCAATTCATTGAGTTGTCCAAATTATTCATTTGAGTATTTCAGACTTTCTGCTTTTCTGTGTTTTATATCCCAGTTAACTGAAGATATTTAGGTTTCAGGCTGTTACTACTTCTGTCATTTTCTACACAACAGCTCTGTGAAACTGTAAAAATTACACAAGGTACAAGCTCAAAGTGGCAGAAATCTACATGTCTTTCTGTGAAATCTATAGTTTCTTCTAGATTGATTTATATGAATTCAGTTTTATTTTGTAGCAAACCTTTTACCAAAACATTGAATGTTGTAGAACTGATCTGCTGTATTTTCTGTGGACTGACGCTCCTGGACTATAATTTTAACATGTTTTCCCTCAACACCGATCCCACTACAGTCCGCTGACATGAAACTGTCTGATCTCTCCTGCAGCGGCCAAGAAGCCTCCGGTGTTTGACGTCACTCTCAAACCGGTGACCGTGGACGAAGGCGACAAGCTGAGTCTCAGGTGCCATGTCTGCGGGTCTCCTCCTCTGAAAGTCCAGTGGATGAAGGACAGGAAGGACCTGACGTCCAGCGGCAGCACTCGGATCAGCTTCTCTGACGGGACGGCCTGTCTGGAGATCAGCCCGGCCTCCAGGCATGACGCCGGCGATTACCTCTGCAAGGCCACCAATGATGCCGGCAGCGAGTTCTGCAAGGCCAAAGTCACCGTCAAAGGTAGAAACTGAAAACATCCTGCACGTGTACTAAGATCAAAGCACTTAGATCAGCTTTTAGTTCTTCATTTGAATTAGGTGCTGTAACACGTCAACTTCTCCCATTTTCAGTTGTTCTGATTCGACGTGTTTTTAACTCTAACTCACACTGTAAGAAATGAATACATTTATTATAAATAGGTTCCAATTAACTGCATCAACCCATTAATGAACTAACCCTCCTACTGGATTGTGATATTTTACTGTTGATTTAAGAGGCTAGAAATCACTTCCTGCCTGTCAGATATCAAACAGTTCTATCTGGTGGACATGCTGGAGTTTCATGCTTGATTTAACTTAAACTGAGGTTTATCTGATTGTCTTTCTTTTCTTATCGCTTTCAACCGAAGACTAAATCCAGTGAACAGTGTTGTAAAGTTGCTCCTTGTGGTTCTCCTGCAGAGAAATCAGGAGCAGCTCCGGCTCCCGCCGAAGCTCCAGCAGCCGCTCCGACCAAAAAACTGGAAAACCTGTTTTTCATCGAGGAACCCAAAACTGCACACGTCACAGAGAGTGAGACACACACAACAAAAACACACACAACACGTACATAAAAGTTCTTCTTTATTATAAATATCATTATATAGTAGAATGTATAATATGCAGCAATCAGCCATCACTCTGAGAACTGACAGGTGAAGTGAAGAACATTGATTATCTGGTTACAATGGCCTCCCCACCGGTTGTTCTGCAGAGGGCACTGCCACCTTCATCGCCAAAGTGGGTGGTGACCCCATCCCCAGTGTGAAGTGGATGAAGGGGAAGTGGAGGCAGCTCACGCATGGCGGCCGGATCTCCATCGAGCAGAAGGGCCAGGAGGCCAAACTGGAGATCAGAGAGGTGACCAAATCAGACTCGGGTCAGTACAGGTGCGTCGCCTCCAACAAGCACGGAGAGATCGAGAGCAACGCCGACATGCAGGTAGACGAAAGGAAAGAGACGCTGCTGGAGGGAGACCTCCGAGCCAAACTGAAGAAGTGAGTTTCTGTTTCGGTCTGCTTTGTAGTTTGTCTGAATCTCAGGCGTCTCCATCTTTTGATCATCATCTCTGTCTTGTTCTCAGGACACCGTCCAAGCAGAAGAGTCCACAGGAGGAGAAGGACATCGACATTGTTGAGCTGTTGAGGAACGTGGACCCCAAAGAGTACGAGAAATACGCCCGGATGTACGGCATCACTGACTACCGAGGCCTGCTGCAGGCCATCGAGCAGCTGAAGAAGGAGAAAGCTGAAGAAAGTGGAAGACCGGTAACGCTCTGCACAGTCAGCTCGGACGTGTTGGTGTCTGTACATGCTGTGCTGAATAATGTTGTTGTTGACAGGAACTGGAACGTGGAGACAGAGAGTCTGATGAGGACATGGCCCGACTGGTGGCTGACCTGCAGAAGAGGATGGAGCGGACAGAGGTCAGGACACGTTCACTGGCTGCAGGAAAACCAGCTACTATTAACCAACTACAACCCAAAATTCATCTTTTTACCAGATTGATGATAATTATCTGTTAGCTGATGTTAAGCAACTCAGACACTGTGGGCTGCCAGAATTTCATGAAATGCACCAACATTTTAACTCTTAGAAACTTGAGGGTGAACATTCAGCCTCGAGCCCTTTTCTAGAGCTGTGTGAAGTTCCACACTCAGCTCTGTTGTCTTTACATGACCTAAGCATGAAACCTTGCTGATCAAGGCTGTGAGATGTGAAGCTGCAAGTCCACTCAGTCATCTGACAGGAACTTTGTTGTTAGATTAGAACATCTACATTCAGTTGTCAGTTGTTTTTAAACCAAATGCAAGAGTTGATGTTTTTTTCAGCTAA
This sequence comes from Gadopsis marmoratus, assembly GCA_036023855.1. NCBI lineage: Eukaryota > Metazoa > Chordata > Actinopteri > Centrarchiformes > Percichthyidae > Gadopsis > Gadopsis marmoratus. The sequence goes on from JAVQJF010101735.1 coordinate 7,476, forward strand.
TCTCAGATAATCTCAGTTTCTCTTTGCACGCAGCTTTGACAGATCGCCTGGTCAATTTTAAATCTGGAGTTTGCACTTTGAACAGCTGTTTTCTGATTCTATTTATATACATTACAGACTGTGTATAAGATGTTATTAAAGGGGCTCTTAGTGTGAGTCAGGGTCTCACATCAGTATTTAACCAAACCACCAAAGATAATCGATCTGTTTCTGCGGACTTGATGAGAAAATATCGCTGTGTCTGTCAGTAACTTGGACTTGAGTTAATTCTCTTGTCGCTCCTACAGCCTGTCACCGTGGTGAAGGACATCGCCGATCAGTCCATCTTCACTAACAAGGTGGCAGTGTTTGAGTGCGAGATCAAAATCAACTACCCAGAGATCACCCTGTCCTGGTACAAGGGCACCCAGAAACTGGACACCAACGACAAGTATGACATCAGCATCAGTGGCGACCGCCACCTGCTCAAGATCAAGAACTGCCAGTCATCCGACCAAGGAAACTACCGGGTCGTCTGTGGGCCGCACATCTCCAGCGCCAAGCTTACCGTCATGGGTCAGTACTGATACGGTACACCTACAGCTGCACAACATCTGTCACATCATTTAGAAACAATCATTACTGCTGGTACCGTGTCCACTAGAGGTCTGGAAAAACAAACACCAGACTTTCTAACAGCAATGGCAATTTACTAAACAGTCCAATCACAGCTTAGCAACAGTAACTAGCCACAGTGTTTGATTTCCTGCATGTGTTGAAGCGATTTGGAGGGTCGACTCTCTTTTGGTCTAGAACAAACGTTTAAGTAATGGATTAAACTCTGTTTTAGCAACGTTAGCATGTGTGGCTAACTAGCTTACTACCAACAGTCCTAATCTAGAGGTGCTTCCAAGGCCAAGGGGTATTTCATACTACATTAATTTATGTGATCCATGTTACATAAAAAAACAAATTTGCAATCGCACCCACTGTGTTGGATCATATCTGTAAAGAATATATAAACATTGGAGCTTTAAGCCCATCTAAAGCCCATAAAGCAAATTATTTTCACTTCTTGTAAGCATCTAAAAACGTTTCACTTTACATTGAACTGGTTTAGTTTTGGAGACCTTCCTTCCCACTTTGTGATGCTCAGCGAGCTCTAAACCTTCCTAACAGATGCTGCATTTTCTTCTCTGTGTTCTGTCTTTCAGAGGCGGAGGTGGAGAAGCATCTGCAGGACACATCGGGTAAGGAAGGCCAGTCGTGTACTCTGTCCTGTCAGTTGTCCATCCCTAATGTAGATGCTCAGTGGTTTAAAAACGGCAAACAGTTAGAAATGAAGGGCAGGTACACGTCCGACGTGAAACACAAGGTTCAGAAGCTTCTGATCAGAGACCTGAAGCCTGAAGACCAGGGCAGATACGCCTGCAGGTACCAGCACCTGGAGTCCTCGGCTGACCTCTGGGTCGAAGGTTTGTACCTGGAAACAATCCTAAAACCTTCTAGACATGGTGGATGTTCTGCCCGTTTACTAACCTCTTCCGACTCCCCCCATCAAACTCTGAGACTAATGTCGGAGATTTGGATCTTACCCTCTTTTTTCTCTTTCTTGTGGGATTTGTCTTCCTCTGTCTTAACATTCTTCACGCATCTCCTCTCCTGGATTATCTTGCAAAAACGTCCACCATCATCTCATTCGTTGTTTTCCTACATATGTCTCGACTCAAATACATCCTCCCCCCAACAACTCGTCATCATAACCGTCCCATAAACATTCCTCAGATCATCATTTCTAACCATGTGGGTGTTGTGTCGATGAAAACTACCATTCAAGTATTGTCATACATTCCCAGTTGTAATGCCAAACACATTTACCCATTCACGTCTTTATCTGTTTTAGCTGAACAAATTCATTTCACCAAACGCATCCACAACATTGAAGTCAACGAGCGCCAGTCGGCCACCTTTGAGTGCGAGGTGTCCTTCGACAACGCTATCGTTTCATGGTACAAAGACACCTGGGAACTGAGAGAGAGCCCTAAGTACAACTTCAGAAGCGAGGGCCGAAGACATTTCATGGTCATCCGAAATGTGGCCATTGAAGATGAAGGTGTGTAGAGCACCATCGAGCCCAAAGGCCCGTCACAAAGACCAATAGATTTTCTTTTTCCTCACTGCTTTTATGACTTGAGTGTTAAACGCCTTCATTAATAATCCCGTGTAGGCGTGTACTCAGTGATTGTGAGGTTGGAGCCCAGAGGAGAGGCTAAGAGCACTGCTGAGCTTTATTTGTCTGGCAAAGGTAAAAGTTCCTAGTCAGACGGCACTTTTTCTGCTTCTGTTCAGCTTTTGTCTGTTTTCGTGTTTAACGTGTTCACTCTTCCCCTTTTCACAGAAATTGAATTAGCAATGGTGCCCTTCGGTAAGTGTTTCTTTTTTTGTCAATAACTTTAATTCACCAGGAACATTTTAGGAAATCCTCTTGTTCTACGTCTTTACCAGAGTCATCTTCATCGGTTTCACCTCTGTAGACATGTTTAGCCTAGCTTAGCACAGAGTCTGGAAGCTGGGGGAAACTGCTAGCCTGTGAACTCACAGAAAGCTAGTATTATGTTCACAGCTATTACATTTTGTAGAAGGTACAAAAAGTCCAAAATGATACTAGCAGTTTGTAGTGTTGATGTTATGGTAGATACAAACAGGTTAGCATATCCAACATTATGTACAAACAGTTAGCTGCACGGCACCACCATGATTATGTCTCACATAGACTAGCTTTAGTCCCATACAAACTGTTGGCATTTCCAGCATTATTTCCTCTGGAAAACATCTGGGCAACAGGAGGATTTTCCTAAATGTCAGTGTTTCTTTAAATACAGAAGAGTTTTTTTTCTAATGCTACTGTACATTAGGTCATTTTCTCAGCTGTTGTATTATGATAGATTATTTTAAGTAAAGTTTTGTTATGAATCATATTTTATATTCTGTAGATGTCCCAGACTCCTCAGTTCAGAGGCCTGAAATGCCTTCATCAGTGGCAATTCAAGGTAAGACTGGAATCAGGAGCAGGATACAGTCCACTTTTAATCTGCGTATTACCCAATAAACAGGGGACGTCCCCTGGACGTCTACAGGACATTTATGACGTCCCCCATTGGTCCCCAGCACAACGTTCCCTGCGGGACAGTACTGGGATGTTATTAACATACCCATTTGGTCCTGGTGCGGACATCCTGAATAAGCCGTAAATCGGACCTTCAGAGAACGTCCCGGTTTGATCCCTCGGATAACGTTATTATGGGGACATTAACGGGACTTTCCTGGGACGTTTATGTTTTAATTGTATTTTTAATAGTCTTAAAGCACACTGATACTAATAGTAATCATTGCAATATGCGATATGTGCCACATGATTATATGTTGCTCCTCTAGCTCAGGAGGTAGCTGTTCCGTAATCAGAGTTGGCAGTTCAACTCTCACTCGTCTGGTGATGGAACAGTTACTGTGTGAAGCGCTATATAATTTTTATATGTATTATTTATTATTATTAGAACGTTCAGCAATAATATCCCCGCAACCAAACGGGAACACAATGACGTTTAGCAGACGTTCGGAGGGGACCTTGAACGGACGTCCCGGGGACGTTTATTTGTTTGCTGGGTAGAAAGTAATTTTTTTAAGATGTGAGTTTACACTAAAACCCCCAAACCCCCGAAATCCAAAGCTGCTTCTGGTAGAGCCGCACAGACAGAGGACAGATTCCTGGAATCCTCTGTGAATCTTTATGAATCTGTGGATAAATTCTTGCACTTTGTGGCTAATAATATTATTATTTTTGATAATAGATTTAACATCATGTTGAAACCAACATGTTTTTTTTTCTTTGAAAGAATCTGCTGAATTCTGTCATTATGAGGAAGCGATTGAACATAGAGGTATTTACTTCACCTGCTCACATCCTCCATCCTGAACTTCAACATTAAACTGATTATATATCTGTCATAGATCTAAATTACAGATTAGATTTAACATTTATGGTGTTAAAACACAATATATTAACTTTTTTACTGTTGTTATCCCACACCTCACTGACAGTCAAAGCAATCCATATTTCTCATCATAAATTGAAAACTGTTCCGTCTTTGTTCTTAAAAACAGAAACAAATAAACGTTTTTATTTTCTCAAGAATCAGCTGAATATTCATATCACTATGAAGAAGAGGTGGAGGTGGAGCAGAGAGGTACAACATGTTGTATTTCTTATTTTTTACTCAAACTTTATCCTCTCCATCACCATCAAACCGTCTCAGCAGATCTGGGAAAAACAGGATAACTTCATTCTGATTCCAGGTTGATTGGAGCACAACTGAAAGTGTCTCAGAATGGGAGTTTATCCCAAATCTGCCTCTAACGTTCATCATAACATCATGGTGTCATCTGACTGATCTCTGCCAACAAGAAGGCACATGCAGATTTAATCAAATGAAAGTCTGTTGATTTGACTTGTTCTTGTTTGTTTGTGCCCAAAGTTTGAGGATGAGTTCTTCTTTTTTCACTCTTTAACTTTCATCCCATCTTCCATCTCTTCATCACACACTCACTAACTTACAGTTGTGTCATCATTTCACAGTCAAAGTCGTTTGTCTTGTCGGCCAGGAACATTTTATCAGGAAGTTTAAGCTCATTAAAATATTTTATAGCTAGCCTCCTAAATGGGAACTATGACTGACTTTCAAAAGAGTGATGTGAGAGTTGCTTTGCATCTCTTCGTAGTCGTTTTGTGTCTCTTTGTAATTATGGGATTAAAGGTTAACAGTCAGTCAGTATAAGGAGCCCTGTGGCCAGTCAGATACCATCTGTGAAATCAGGGAGTGTCTTGCTGTTTTAGTCAAATCTCATTTAAGAGTGAACTAAAGATTCTCTGAGACAACAAGATGGTGACTTTGTTAAACTGTGAGATGATGCCACGAGTTTTCGTCACCAATCACAAACTGTTTGCCTCACATCTGTTGTCTTCTGTCACTTTTGTGGTTGTCCTTCAGTCGAGTATCAGAGCTGGACAGAAGAGACGGTAACACAACAGGTGTCCACAACCAAAGGTATCAGTTCACTGTGTCATGCAGGAAGGAAGTCAGTTAATACTTGCGTGTGTTAAAGCCGCTGCTAACCATGGCGCCCCCTGTTGATTTAAAGACTTTATGTTTGTGTCCTTCGCCCTTTTTTCTTTTCCTTGTTTGTCTCTCAGTCGTTGTTCTTCTGTCTTTATTTCGCCTATAATAACCCCTCTTGCTTCCTTAAATGCAAAAACATTTAATTTCTTACCCCAAATACATCGCTGTACATAATCAATGATGGATATTCTTTTCCTTTGCATTGAATTCTACTTTGTTTATTTATATTATTTTTATATTTATATTATTTTTATGTCAAACCACACATATGGTACAAATTATTTACGGTTTGTGTTCTTAACATAAGACAGGATTTTATACAGCACTGATTTTTCACCAAAATGCTTTTTTGTTTTTCTTTCTAGAGACTTCATGGTACCATTGAAAGTTAAAAGCTGAATAAAAACATTAGATTTCATCCATTTGAAGTAATTCATCTTTTAAAAGTGAGAAGATGTTGGTTTTACTGCAGTAACATTTGTTCCTGTGTGTTTTGTTTCACTAGCTGCCAGAGTTCCCATTGAGGAGACAGTGGAGACCAAGAAAGTTGAAATTAGAGCAGAAACCCCAACAAAAGGTACCACAGACCTGAACGTCTTCCTGCTAAAGCTCAGTGCTCCGTCCTACAAAACACTTACTAGTCTCTTCTAAAACCTTTGACTGTTTTGTCCTGTTCAACTTTGTCATTCCCGTTTCTTTTAGTCCTTTGACTTAAATTGTCTACTGTAGTTTTGTTTTTTCTGCCTTATTATCTTCTGCTGTGCTTCTCTGCTTCACCTGCAAATGCACTGCATCTCTCTCTTCTGATGCTAACACAGTCGATGTCTTTTAAGTTCCCAAAGCTGAGAAAAAGCCTGAAGGGAAGCCAACTCCAGCTGTGAAGGAGCCATCACCACCAAAAGGTACCAGCATGCCTGATGTTGGCATGTACCTGTTTAAAGATAAATTAATCTATGACTTTCCATGTTATTTACACTTCAAAATAGTTCTGATGTATTTACTGTGATTGTGTGTGTGTGTTATATTTCAATCTGTAACTTTCCTTAATGTTGTTATGTTGTGAAATTTCACTTAATTTTCTGAATTTTTGAAGTACCGGAGGCCAAAAAGCCAGTGGAGGAAAAGATTTCTATAGTTTCAGTCCCTGAGAAGAAGGAAGTTTCTGCTCCCAAAGGTAGAGATGTCTGACATCTTCCATCTTTGCTGATAACACTGTCCTTATGTTGACTATTCTGCTATTATGCAGTTTAGCTGTTGTAATTGTTCATAATCACCTCTGTTCCTTTTGTCGTCCTGTTTTATATGAGTTGCTTGTTTATCATGTGTTTGAATGCATCTTAAAAGAACCAGAGGAGGTTAAGAAGCCTGCAGCTGCTCCCTCGCTGCCCGACGAGAAGCCCGGAGTGCCAAAGAAAGGTATTTTACTTTGTTCTTCCTGTTGTTTGGCATCTTGTCAAGCGTCCTCGGTAGCAGCTCACTTTGCTACGTAGCTTCTCAACTCTTAATGTCTGTCTTGTCTTGATTCAATTCTGACTTAAATCTTACTGTTTGTAATTGGTGTTCTGTGTATTTTCCATGTAATATTGTTGCTGGTTTCACTCTTCATCAGTGTGTCTCTCTGTTGAGTGTCACCGCACTCTTTCGAACACCTCTTGATAATCCTTGTTCTCATGCTATCACAGATCCATTCTAACATTAGCTAATGTTTGTGTTACTTACCTGAAGATGAACCCAAGCCTCAGGTACCAGCTGAGCCCAAGAAAGTGGCGCCTGCAGCTAAGCCTGAGCCTGAACCCAAGCCCAAACCGATGGTGGAACCTGAACCAAAGCCTAAGCCCACACCAGCTCCCAAAGCAGAACCTGAAGCCAAACTTGTGGCGAAGGTCGAGCTGCAGCCTGAGGCTAAGCCCTTGCCGGTAGAGAAACCGGCGACACCACCATCCAAAGGTATTTCCTGCTTTGTTTGGATGTGTGTGTTGAGTTTTAAAGACTTGTAGGACTGTTATGTCTTACTGTGGTATGTTTCTCTGTCTTGAGTATAAGATGTCTTAACTGTGTTTGCTTAGCTTCAAGCGTGGAAGCGAATCTTTGACTTCACGTGTGTCCTGAATGTTTTTGCTTGTATCTAAGTAAATCTAAATGTTGCTTTAAGTCCCTGAAGAGGCTACAAAACCTGAGCCGGCAATGATCAAGCCTGAACCAGCAGTAAAGAAGCCAGAACCAGAAGCCCGAAAACCAAAACCAGAACCAGAAAAATCAAAACCAGAAGTCTGTAAACCTGAGCCTCTTCTGACAAAGCCAGAACCTCCAATTCCAAAACCAGAACTTGCCGGGGTCCCCAAACCTGAACCAGCAGTGAAAAAAGCTGAAGTGACAGTACCAAAACCAGAACTGGCGCCCGCACCAAAGGAACCTCCGAAGAAAGGTATACAGTATCTCTGGTTGAGATGTGGCACCAGAGTTTTTCTTAATCTTCTTAATTTCGCCATCCAACATTAACTCATCTGGAGAGATTTTCCAAGAGTGCTTATTGATCCTTTTTGTGTTTAGTTTGGTTTGTGGAAGCAAACTCCAAACCGTAACCCCTCACACTAAAACTAGAAACTCTTACACTCATCTCAAACTGTCTTCAGCTTCTGTGGTGTGGTTGTTTTGGTCTGACGTCTTACGATGGGGCAGCATATTGTGTTTGTCAGTTTTAGTTTAGCTTTTCATGTCTTACACTTGATACCATTTTGGAGTTTGTCCATCTCCAACAATACTCTTCAACTTGAAATCACTGTAAGGTTTCTAATGTTTGTGAATGGTCCTCTTTAAAGTTCCCGTGGAGGAAATAATACCCGAGCCTCCAAAAGCAACCAAGAAATCAGAACCTGTTGTTGTTCCTCCAAAAGAAGAGCCAACAAAGAAAGAGAAAGGTACTTTTATGTTTCTGATTCATTCTCAGTAACAAAGGCTTTGTTAGCTTCTGTTTTGTTTGTTGTCCTTTGAGTCATGTTACTCAAATTACTCAATATCATTATGTATTAGTGGCAGTAGGTATGGTGACAGATTTCTCTCCAATTGATGATTCTCATTGACTTTCCTCTGGTTCCATAATTGGGCCCAAATTTACACTTCCACAAAAAGATTTAAAAGCCTAACAGTTATATTACAATCAAATGTTGTGATCTCATTCCTGCCCTCCAGAGGATGAATGTTTTAGATTTTAGCAACTCCATGATCTTTCCTCTAGCACCACCCTCAGGACAAACTAGCAGCACTTGGAGACATTCTGCTTAAAGAAGGATAATTTGAGTAACTCTCCCTGTTGTGTTTGATGTATCTTTATTTGTGCGCTAGCACATTTTTCAATTCTTTATAGTCATGTCTTTTGCATGTTTTTGTGTCAAACCCTCTTGAAGCTTTGAAGCCCAAACCTAAACTCGTACCTGAAGAGGTGCCTGAAAGAGTACCTCAGAAGGTGTTTGATGAGGTAGTTGTGTTGGAGACTGAATCTGAGAGGCTTCCTGAAAAAATACCTGAAGCAGCACCCGAGAGACAGCCTCCTGAGGAAGTCTTGCCGAAGGAAAAGGCCCCTGAGAGGATCGCAGAGAAGGTACTGGCACCTGAGAGAAAAGTGGAGGAAATTCCAAAGATGGTGCCAGAAAAGGTACCTGAGAAGTTTCCAGAAAAAACATCTGAGGAAAAAGTTCCAGAAAAGGCTCCTGAGAGGAAGCCTGTAAAAGTTCCTCACAAGGTGGCTGAAGAAGAGAGGGTTCCTGAGAAGAAGCCACCTGTGGAGCTTCCTGTAAAGGTTGAGGAAGAAAAACCTGAAAGGGTGTCTAAGAAACAAACAGAGAAGATCTCTGGAGATAAAACATTTCCTACAAGGACCCCCGATAAAACACCTGAGAAGATGCCTGAAGCTAAACCTAAACGAGGGGAAGTAGAGACTCTTCCTAAAGGTACAGCTGAGGCAAACCTCAACTCATTACATCTTCTGTGTCTTCTTCATGCATGTGACCCATCAGCCACCGTCCAGTTGCAGTATTTGGTGCATTTTTCCCTGCATCTGAACGTACGCTCAAAAAAACCAAAATGTTGTGTAATGTTGGTGTAGGTGGTTATTCAACACTGGCAGTAGCCGGATTCTCTGATCTCGTGCGCACGCAGCAAGAATCTTCACCTTCATTTAAATTGTTTACTTTGTCCAAAACAATGTCACAAAATCGGTCTTCAACGAAATGTCCACCTCTTTACGCCACGTCAGAGTACTTGACAAAATAAACATTTAAAGATATTTTATATCTGCAAAGCCACGTTGTCTAAAATAAAAAATAAAGCTGTAAAGACACTGTGGCAGACAGCAAGGATAGTTTTATTTCTCCAAAAACAAAAACATGTGTCATCAGAGTAATTTGAAAGAAATATGTATAATCACGGATTTAAGACAATATAACTGATCTAATATCACCTTCAACCAAGCATCAGTTGACTAATTGCACTGATCAATGAACAGAACAATTAAATTTTTTTGAGTCTATAGCAGATGTTAACAGTGAAGCACCAAGTATTGAAACTGAGCTGTTGGCACTTCTTCAAAGGGTTTCATGATATCTTATACCCCTCTTTCATTGCCTGCTGTGTTTTGTGTTATTTAATGTGTGCTGGTTATTTCTCTGTTTGTTTAACTGTCTAAATTCTCTTCTTTTACTCATGCACCATCTTGGATTTAAAACTGATAAAAATGATTCTTTAAAAGAAATAGAAAGTAAGAAGATTGAGAAGATTCTTCCCACAGAGGTTGAACAAGACAAAAAAGTCTCTCCTCCAGAAAAAGGTACCGACCATCTGAAAACATGGAGTACTTTAACCACATCTTAATCTTTAACTCTTGATGGTAATACATAACAGGTGGATTATTACTGCAAGAATTAGCCCTTTAATTAATCTGTGTTTTGTCTCTTTCTAACACCGATGCTTGTGTTTGTGTTTTGTCATCACCTCTTGGCGCCGCCACATGACGCCTCTTCTTCAACACCTCTTAAAACTTCCAGAAACTACAAGTCTTGTCAAGATCGAGCGAAGGAAAGGAGCGCAGAAGATACAGGATGTTTTTTATGTGACGGAAAAAGTGTCCCTCACAGAGGAGGTGTGGGAACACGGCCAAGTGCTGTATGAGGACGAAGTGGCTCCTCTAGGCGAGACAATAGTGTCGTTGTCAGACGTAGATGTTTTAAGTACAACAGAAAAGGCGAGCCAAAGAGATAGAAAGTCTGAATTGAGAGGTGAGATATCTGTTACTGAGACTTCAAAGAGGAAAGAAAGCAGGTTGACCAAACACAGAATCCCCCCAAAACCACAAGAAACCATCGTTGTAGTCCAGGAATCTGAATCTGACAAAGACAGAGATTTCAAAGCGATAAAACCTACAAAACAAAAAATTGAAGAGGAATTTTTTATCAGCACGATCCAGTTGCCAACAGAGGAAATCACAGATGAGAGGAGAGACAGCATGTCAGTCAGACACCTGGTGGACAAGGAGGACGTTTCTAAGAAAGAAACCAGCCTTACTGTTAAAAAGGGACGAGAGATAAACATCAAAACAGAAAGCAAAGAGAGACAACTGAGTGGACAGGAAGTGAGAAAAATGAAGGAAAGTACTACACTCACAGAAATAGATTTAGTAAAAGATATCTCCTTGGTGACAGTGACAGATAAAAACAAACCATTTCCAGTTCTTATCAGTGCAGAAACAAGAAAACAAACTAAAAAGCTGGAAGTTGAAGAAAGGGCTTTGACAGAGGTCACCTGCGACGAATCAACTCGTCATGATATCAAGATAGTATCAGCTTCTCCAGGAGAAAAATACAGTAGGACTGCGGAAATTACAGAAATGACTATCAAGCCGAGTGAAGTCATAGTAGAAGACAAACCAACAAAAGGTATCCCCACTCAAGTGAAAATGTTAGATGAGGAAACAAATAGAAAGGAGGAAACTCAGACTGAACCGCCAGTTATGCCTGACTCCAAAACAGATGAAACTAGTGCACTAGGAAAAGTGTCAGGTGTAAAGAAACACGAGACAGCTGAACAGAAACAGGAGAAGAAGTTAAAGTCTGATGAGATAATTGTTACAAAGAAGGAGAAAGTTGCTGAAAAAGCTAAATCTAAAGTAGAGGTAAAACCAAAAGAGTCAGTAACAGATATCGAACTTAAGAAGCCGAAAGTGACTGAACAGGAGTTTGAGTCAGTCGCTGCAACAACTCAAATAGAATACAAGAAAAAAGAGGAACCCAAAGACGTCCCTCCTCAGATACGCGATACTGAAAACAGAAAACAAGAAACAAGAAGAACAAGTCTTTTAATCGAGGACACAGTGAAGACAAAACCTTCAGTCCCTTCAAAACCAGAGGAGAAGAAAACAGTTTCCAGAGGTACAGAGAACAAATCTAACATCATGATCATTTTTATCTTTAACTTTTTCATATGACTCCATGTTTGGGTACAGTCTGTGTTCTTTGTCCAAAACCTTGGGCAAACCTCAGTCCACGACCAAGCTCAGTTTGTCTCTTTTAGTTTGTAAATGTCTCCTCATACTACATCTTCATCATCATTTTGTGACCCAGCTGCTTTCATGTTATATTACTCTTCTGTTGTTTTGTTTTTGTGTGTTTTTAAGGGGGTTCTTTTTTTTTTATTATCCCTTTGTGGTTTTAAGTATATCTTTCTTCCTCTTCTTTCTTCTCTTAAATATTAATATCTTACCTTACACAAAAACTGAATTATTTTTTAAAGAAACAGAAGCCAAGCCCGAGGCGATTCCCACAACCATTCCTGCTGCTTTGTCTCCTGAAACACAAGTCGACATAAAAGGAAAAAGGCCAGAGAGAGGTACAACAACGCAATTTCCTGTCCTTGATTGTCTGCTCCCACTACTTTCTTATCCCTATGTTTGTCTTGTTTAACTCCAAGTGTTTGTTTTTTTCCTAATCTCTTGGCACCGCTACATGGTGCTTTCTCTTACACCTCTTAAAATCTTCCATCCTCAAGCGGCCACCACTGGTCTTTTAAAGGCTGAGAAAAGAGTAGGAGCTCAGAAGATCCTGAAAGATCTCACATCAGAGGACGCATCCTCTGCAACGAAGATCATGGAAAGAGAAGATGTTGAAAAAAAAACTCAAGTGCATCATGAAGATGAAGAAGAAAATGTGGATGAAACTATTCAGTCTTTGCCACAAAAAGGGGGCTTAAGTAGGATGGAAGAACCTGATGAAGTGAACAAAATAAGTGGTGATATATCTGTTACTGATGGTTTAAATGTACAGGGTCTTAAAACAAGAGTCACCCCAAAAATTAAAGAAAAGGCCATGACAGGAAGTGAATCTAAGAGCAACAAAGTTGTGGCAGTTCAGGATGAACCTACCGAACAAAAATCTCAAGACAAAGAGTTTTCTGACAAAAACACAGATTCTCCAGCAGCAATCACAGCAATTAAAGACATTAAAAAAGATACTAAAAAACATAAGGAAGCTTCTCAAAGCAGGGAAAGAAAGGCAGAAATTTCAGTCAAAGCTCTTTCTGATCAAAAAGAAGTGATAAAACCAGAAGAGGTGACTTTTGATGCTGAAAAGAAGGGAGGTGTTATCACACAAGGGCTCAAAGATAAACCTAAATTATCAGTTAGAAAACCTGAACTATCCAGTATGAAAGACAGTAAGCCTTCAGAAAAAGCCAGTCTTCATAGGAAATTAAAGCAAACTGACCAAGAAGAGAAACTTCTAGAGGCTGAAAATATTGAAACAACCTCAATAACAGAAAACACTTATTCTTCAGAGGTTGTTCAACTAATAGTAGAGGTATCTTCCAAACCTATACTTGTTGAATCTCAGGAAGCAGAGGAGAAGCTGTATGCAACACCGAAGTCTGCCAGGCAAAGATCAGCTAACAAACCAGTCAGACCACAAATAGATTTACAGTTCAGTCAAATAACAGATTCACAATCAAAAGAAAGTCAATTGGCTGAAAATAAGAGTGAAGAATCTCAGTTGCCAGAGTCTAATGGTACTGCAAAGAAAGAAATGCAAAAGGACAAAGTTGACTCTTTGAAAAAGAAAACATCTGACAAGAAACCAGAGATACAGGAACTAACCCAGGAAAAAGATGTCACAATTAAAGAATCAGTGGAGGAAGACACTCCTGAAAAATTAATTACAGCTACTGAACATGTTAGAGAAAGTGTTCGACTGACTGACAATTTACAAAAGCCAAAGAAGGTTTATAAAAAGAAAAGACAGCCATTCAAACAAAAAGAACAGACTGTTCAAACAACAGAAGACATAGAATTTGATGATTTTCAGTTGAGTGCAGTCATTGAAAATGTCCAAGATGTGAAACAAGAACAGGGAAGGAATGAAGGAAAGGCCTCAATTAAACATGTGATGGAGTCATCATCTGAAAAACTGCCAAAGTCAACCAGCGAGCTTCTGCCTGAATCCATTTTGTCCAAAGTAGTTACACTTAAAGACAAACTGGTCAAAATAAGTCCTATGGCAGGAACAACTGAGATGAAACCAAACACAGAGACATCAGTTTCTCCTGAAGTAGGAGTCAAATATCCAGAATCACTGTCAGAGAGAGAAACCATAACTGATAATACCCTTCATATACCTGAAATCTTATCAAAGGGCAGGACTCTAAAAGATGTAGCTCAGAAAGTGAGACGGAGGACAGTGGTTGAAGGTGAGGCCCAATTCAGTGCAGCTAAACAAACAGCATTACAGCATTGTACCCCAGAAGAATATACCACTGAAGCAGAAAATGCTGGTGGTAACGAAATAGCTCCTAAAAGACCAATTTATTTAAAAGAAAGTAAAATGATGTTAATAGTCCAGCCAGAGGTGGCTACAACTAAACGTTTAGATATGACTGTGATGGACAAAACAATTGCGACGACAGAGAGTGAGTCGGTATCTCCACAAGAAGCACAACAGAAAGTTATCAAACTTCAAGAGATTATAGTTGAACAAGACCAGCTAAAGGTCAGCACAGTTAAGGATAGAACCTTTAAAGTTACTCCTCTTAAACAGACCCA
>JAVQJF010101738.1:0-14819 GCA_036023855.1 Gadopsis marmoratus
GTGTCTTTCGACATGGTTGTTTAAGAAATGAGAAGCTTCTCACTGCGTCAGTTAGGGTTAAATAACTTGTTGCCAGCTGGAACATAATCACCCATGCAGTAATTATCCAATGGGAGGCTCTTACCTATTTGCTTAGTTAAATCCAGGTGGTGACTGTTTTTTCCGGCCGGGCAGCGTATAAATCAGTGGAGCTTTAACTGCAAATTAAACGGTGTTTTGATAAATCTTGCTTCTTTGATGTAATGCATTTCATATTGAAACAGAACACTGGGATGTCAGAGAGACAAAAGCACTCTGATTGGATGGGAGATTGTGACGTCTGTGATGCTTCAGTTGAATAAAGTGCCCCAATCCTGACTCAGCCTTCGTAGAAGCCCTCTGGCTGCAAATTCTGGAAATTCCCAAAATATGATTTGGGCTGCCAGTTTGAGAACACGCCCTCATTATAACAATTAAAACCATAAATCATTCAATAAGACCAACACCTCTTCTTCATCCTCAGAGAGCCAGGAAGAGCACAGTGGGAGGGATGGCAGCAGCAGATGTAGCATCGTGACCAACTCTTTGCACTTGGAAAACAACTCCACAGCTCTCCTCCTCGTTTTCTCTCCCTTCTTCACCTTTTCTCTCTCCTTCATCTCCTTCTGCCTCCGTCACCAGGCAACTAGCCTTTCCTCCCTCTCTGCTTTATTTCTCTCATCTTTGTCACCCCCCATTTTTCTCATGCCTTAAACCTCCCTCCTTCCCTGGCTATGCATTCATTATATGTAGGGTTTATACTCATAACAGGTTTTTAAATCCACAACAAGACTTCACACAAAAGAAAAAAAGCAACAAACATCCCAATTGCACCTTATTGTTTTCTGAATCAACACTTACAGTCTCAAGTGTTTGCAGCTTCTGTTGTAATGGATTTTGAAATTTTAAGAAGGTCTTTGAAACACCAGCAATTTCATCACTTAAAAGGGGACCTATTATGCTCATTTCCAGCTCTACATGATATTTTTATTCTGGGGCTCCACTGGAGCAGCTTTGCATGATTCACAGTTCAAAAGAATGCTTGCTTATCTTATACTCGCACTGTATGCAGCCCCTCAGTTCATCCTCTGTCTGACACAAGCCGTTTTAACTCGCGTCGCTTTAAGGCAGAAGTTCTGAAAGCAAACTGGAAACCTACAAAGTAACATAATTTCTCATTCTAGGTAATGGCAACTTCTCAACCCTACCCGTACATGGTGGAGCCCGAATCTAATCCAGAATCTGAGAGTGGACAGCAAAACATCCAGAGCAACAAAGATTAAAGCAGGATGTCTCCGTTTGGTAAATGTTAAGCTCATTACCTGCTTATTGTGACATGATGGTGGATTTAGTCTTTCAATCACAAGCCAAACTGACTGCGATACGGAGCCGATTGCAGATTTTGTAATACTCTCTCTCAAAACCCTTGGATTTGCTCTGTTTCTGCTCAAAATTGAATGCTTGCACTTGGAAATGTTGCTTGCACAGAATTTTTTCAACTCGCACTCAGGCTGCTTCTGTGCACTCGTGGAATTTCTGCTCTGCGCTTGGATTTTTTGTGCAACAACTGTATCAAAATTCCCCAACCAGCTGTATTGTCAACCAATGAAATGATCGTTCGCTTTACTTCTTACAGAGTCCCGAATGGGTGGTTAATCTTTAAATGGGTTCATATTATATGTACAATAAATATATACCAGCAACGTACTTTTTCTTTTACTATAATACTTATTATATATACCGTATACCAGCACCCATAGCGCCCATAGAGTAGACCACATCCAGGACCATACTTGACTGAGGTAATGAGTCAAAGTAACCCCAGAACTTTGTCTCCATTTCCGCTATAATTACAATTCAATTTTATTTACATAGCGCTATATCATAACAGAGTAATTTCAACTATAGTGAAATTACAGCCAGATGACAGTCTCATAACTTACAGGATATTAGAGACCCGTAAAATAAAGTGTTACCCTTTTATTTCCCAAATTGAAGCCTAGTCCAATCAGCCATAACTTTCTAAAAATTGGCAAGCTTAAGGATGGTAAATGGACTTCAATTATACAACACGTTTAAACCTTTATGGATCCCAAAGTGCTTTACAGATTGGTCTACTTCACCCATCTACACACGGATGGTGAAGTAGCTGCCTCCACTGGGAGCCACTTCAGGTTCAGTGTCTTGCCCAAGGACACTTCGACATGTGGACAGGGGGAGCCGGGATCGAACCACCAATGGACCAGCCACTCTACCTCCTGAGCCACAGCTGTGATGGCTAGATGACTAACAAGAGCTGCAAAACTGCAGCTCTTGTTGGGTGTTCCAGGTCTGCAGTGGTCAACACCTGGCTGATTGGTGAACATTCTGAATGAGAAATAGTCGATATAAATATTCAGGAATGAGCCTATTAAAAAGTCTCTCATCTGCCCTCCTGACCATAGACTGGATAATGTCCCAAACCACAGCAGATATACACAAGGGACCTTCATAAGTCAAAAAAAGTAAATCTTTCGATTATAGAAGTAAAATCCCTCCAGGTTGCTAAAACCCGAATTGACCTCAATGACTGAATGGTAGCTACGGTCCTGGTCATACTGCATAGAATTATACCAAATGTAACAAATCATTAACCAACAGCCCTACTTGGCCACATGGAAATCACTGAAAATGACAAAGAAGCAAACAATGTTAATAAAGTATTGCATTTAAAAATGATCTGTGAAATAACTACTGAATATTAGATGTACTAATTATTTACATAGTTACAAAACAAAAAATGTCAGACATCATTTTGCACATCTGCCCGATTTGCAATGTGCAGTGTCCTCATTTTAACCACAAGCAGAGGAAGCAGAAGCTCAAACAGAAGCACCACACAGTGCATGCTGCTTGATTACAAGATTGCTACATCACGTACCAGTGATGCTAAATTAGTGACAAAAAAAAATATATAGCAGTGTAGTAAATAATACAAAGCACAATAAATTATACAATGGCTATAGTTTTTTGTAATTTTGACCATCATTTTTGTTAGTGGTTTTGTACAGTTATTTATAATAATGTAATTTCTAATGACATTAACTGTTCAGAATGTACCATAATACTCAGATATTTGAGGGCTTGTGGTTGAAATCATAGTGAGAAATGTTATGGTATCAATAGATACAAATAACATAAAAACTCAATGAATGCAATTAACTATGTTCCACATTTGATTATATAAAAAAACAAAACACTATACAATATATAATTTATCTGATATTGACTATAGTGAAATATTGATATCAATATCTGCCTGAAAAAGTCTCATACACACACTGTGGATCATATGCACACAAACAGAGGAAGATCCGACATTTGACACAAAAACAAATCACATGTGCGGCACACACGCACACGCACACACACGCACACACACGCACGCATACACGCACACACACACGCACGCACACACACACACGCACGCACACACACACACGCACGCACGCACACACACACACGCACACACACCCCCCCCAGTGCGGCATTTCTATGAGTACACTACATCCACGGTTACATTCATTATTAATAAGACGCAATTAGTTTCTAATCTGCTGCTTCCTTTTGCAGCACAGACACAGTCTGATTTCCAGACAAATTAACACTTCCTAAAACATTAAAGTATTAATAAAATATGCTCAGTTTCAACGTAACAGTTTTGGTCAACACAGTGATCTATCAGAGGACTAATAAGATGCCTGTCAAAAGTCCCCAAAGCTCAAAGTGATAATCTAAAACTGCTTTTTGCCTGACCAACTTGTGCAAAACCTAAAGAAAAGCAAAAAATGAAATATTTGGTACATTTGTTAGAGACATAACATAGTAAACATTTATTGGAATTGGTACTAAAAGCTATTCTCCAAATTTTAACATTAAGTACTTTAATCTAACACAAACATGTATTAATTATTAATGTCAAAATTTTCACTACTTATCCACTATCAACCAAATAATCTTTTTAGCATTGATGGTCACATCACACTTGTAAGAGGAGGGTTGGCAGCCTGTTAGGGAACTGAACCTCCAACCCTCAAATATTGGCAGCGTTGGTGGCTGCCACTAAGGAATTTCTCTTCCAGCCCTAGCAATGTTAGTGCCTTATTTTAGAGAAGTTAACTTCTAACCCTGGTGGTATTTGTGCTGTGCTCTATGGAAATTCTAACCCTGATGTCTTTGGGTCTTGCTTCTATAGTGTAATATGTTTGAATAAAGTTATGGTTATGAATAAATGATTAGCTGAGAAGCAAATATTATATTAACAAAGGGTTCAATTGCAGAGTTAAATTGAGTTGCAACTCCTATGTGTGGTCAACGTCAGTAATGTTACCTGTGTCACTAGTGTTGCTAGCCTTGCTCTCCATTGGCTCCCCGTTCAATACAAGAAGTATTGAGGCATTCCACTGTGGAAACCTGAAAGTTTGGTGTGGCATCGTTCAATTTTATTTATATAGCGCTATATCATAACACTTATCTCATAGCACTTGTTAATATAGAACAGGTCTAGACCAACTCTGTATGTACAGACCCAACAATTCCACCATGAGCAAGCGCTGGGAGACAGTGGCAAGGGACAAAAAAATAAAATAAATAATAAAAAAAGGGGGGGCTCAGTGCATCATGGGATGTCTCCCGGCAGTCTAGGCCTATAGCAGCATAACTAAGGGGGGGCTCAGGGTTTAGGGTCTAGGAACCACAAGGAGCCCTGCATTCTGGGAGCTCAGTGCTCTAGTGGGGTAATAGGGTACTATGAGCTCTTTAAGATATGATGGTGCCAGACCATTAAGAACTTTATAGGTGAGGAGAAGGATTTTAAATTCTATTCTGGATTTTACAGGTAGCCAGTGTAGAGATGCTAGTACTGGAGAAATATCTCTTCTCCTGGTTCTTGTCAGTAGCCGCATGCACACAACTAGTTTTTATTTCAGAATTATTTCACTTTTTCTAATGTTTTTATATTTAACATGACTTTCTTCTCTAGATATTCAGAGGGGGCGGCGCCCCAGCGACCCGCATTAATGAACCGTCACTGGCATTTACCTGTACCAACTGTTGTAGGAGGTAAAAAATGTCCCTCAAAACGGCAGTTTGAAAACTACAAAGCTACTGAGCTACTAACTACTAAGCAGAACTTGTATACGCTTAAGTGTACAGCGGGTAATTCGCTGCTGAAGTGAGAAATATAACAAAATGAACTTGGTTTAGCTTGAGCAGTGAAACACACAACCAACAACATGGAAACACAGGCAACCAGAAATGAGGCCATACACTTACTTTTCGCAGTATATCAGTACGTTGTATCGTTATTGTATTGTTAAGAGTAGGTCTAGGCAGACTCTTAATTGTAATACTGATGGATCGTTAATTCATGTGTGACTTCTATGCTGTTTTGAAATCAACTCTCCCATGTTCGATGTACTTTACAGCCAACATACATATTAAAACTTGGATATGTGCTATTGCGTGCTACAACAATGTCAGGTTTACAGCAAACTGGCAAGATGGAATTGGGGTGACACATTTCTAATGCTCTTTGCACGTTTTAACCTCTTCTAGTGACACTGTACATTAGAGGTTATAGCTGAGCCATCTTTGTATTTCCCGCTGCATCGCAGGCTGTGTCTGTATCTGATGCTGCCTGCTGAAATGTGCTGTAGTATGACAGTCCAGCAGCTAATGATTTCTATTGTGCTGAGTGGAAGTGCGCTGTATTACAGCTGAGGCCATGGAAAATAGCTTTGTACCTGTCAGGATCCCTGAGTCAGCTGTTACCAGGAAACAATAGTGGCTGGATGTGCTGTACCGTAAGTTGAGATGATGCATACATATACATCTTAAAACTTTGCTTTTAGGAGACGTTAAAGTTGAGTAAATCCCCAGCTCTCTTCAGTTCTATAGCACTCGGTAGGATTCCTGGAATTTGTGTCCAAAAAGAGATTAGCAAATGACTGATTATTACTGATGTGGAGAATACTTTGGATTTAAATGGTTTCATTCAGACATCAAAGGGAGCTGGAATTGTGGCTGTAGAGGACAAAATTAATATCTTCGGGAACACTTGTGGGTGGCAGAAACATGAAACTTTGGTTTAATAAGATGTGTTACTCGCCATAGCTTAGCTTCAGGGAGTTTTTATTATTGTAATGTTGCAGACATTCCCAGAAAGCCCTTTAGAAGCCATTTGTAAAATAAGTCTTCTTCTTCTAGTTTTACGGCAGATGGCACCCAGGTGCATTACCGCCACTTTCCGCGCTGGAGAGCGGAATATACAATAGACTTAATATCTACAGCCCTCCTGTCTGTTTCTCCATCCAAAATAAGTCATTAATGCAGATTGCTATAGCTGAGGGTTTAGAATACTTCTGGCTTCTGCCCCATCTCCTGTTCGTTCACTGCTTTCTCACCTCATCATCCTCATCATTTGCTTCTCCACTGTGTTCAGAGTGGAAAAATAGTGGTTTATTATAAAAAAAAACTCATACTCATTTCCCCACTTTGAAACCAAAATGAACTACTTAACCCTTGTTAACCCTCTTTCACATCTATAGTCTTGTTTTGTCTTCCACTATTACAGTTGATCTTGTGTGGAATTAACATCCACACTTTAATTAAAACATTTTAATTGTGGTAGTATCATGGTGGCTCTCGCTATACATTTAGGTAAATTTTCTAGACTTCTAGACAGATGGGTGCTAAGACCCAAGTTTCTGTACATAGATTTAAGATTGCTTCTCTTTTTCCTCTAACCTAATACAATATGAGATGATAAATCTGATAAATTGCGTATCTTTAAGATATATGTTTGAGCTTTTAAAGTATGGCTTTTGTATTACCGTTTTTTTATGTAATTTTTCCTATGTACTTTATTGAATTGTTAATTGTTTCTGGCCCGGGTTGGATGGTTAACCACAACTCCTATCATAGAGCTTGTCAGCCTATTGTCTTGCTGGGTCTACATCTGGGTGTACATTTGCTCATTTTTCCCCGTTTCATTATTTGGTCGTAATATTAATATTTTTGACCTCTGAACTGTTGGTCAGATAAAACAAGTAATGTGAAGATGTCACCTTGGGTTTTAGGAACGTGTGATGGATAGTTTTCACACCTTATCACATTTTATAGATAAACATATAGATCAGTTACTCGAAAACTGAATACTGATGAAAAACAATCACTTGTTGTAGCCCCACTCTGGTTCTTAAATCTGTTCTGTGCTCTCTACAGCACATTCTTTTTATTCTCTGTGTTTCTCTCTGCAGCCTGTGGTTTCCTACTACCCTTCCCAAATCTGAGCCTCATCTTCTTCCTTGACTTCATCCATCTCCTCCCCCTCTCATTCATTCCACATTAATTTTCTAAATGCCCCGTGCCTCTGGACTGTACCAGCTTGTATGGTCTATTCATACCTATTCATTGAAGCTCTCAACCTCTTTTTGCTTCCCTGCACACAGCCACTGTGAATCTTCATTAAGCTGCCTCCTTCAAAGGCTAGCACTTTTACAAATTGAGGTAATTAACTTCAATTGTCTCTCTGCAATACTGCCTTAGCACACTAAATAACTGAAAAGGCTCTATTTGATTTTCCCTTTATAGTACTGGTAGTATCAATACATGCTGTTACCAAAACTAATGTGGCCCTCGGGGCTGCCTGCCTGGGGTTGACTGGGCTTCAGATGAAGGTTGTTCCTCATGAGATACCTCTGCCAAATCACATATGATTTAGCATGGATGTATGGTAGGGCTGCCGCCTGAAAGTCGAAGATTGGAATCACCCCCTTCAAGACCCCTTCAGTCGACTGAAATTCTTCAAGTTGAGCAGTTGTGATTTGGTGTGTTTTTGACAGTCAGTGTGCAGTTTAAAATCCTCAGAAATGTCCCCAGAATTGACTGAGCACTCCTTGCTTCCATGCTGCGCCTGTGTTCAATCAATCCCGTCTGCTCTGTGAAGTGAGTGAGACAGAGGCGGCTGCCTGTAGTAAAGTGGTAAGTGTAAGTGCTCAGAGCAATAATATGATCTAGTCTCTGGCTTTTGTTTGATATGTAGTGTTGCTGCACAGTTTGTCGTTAGCGTAGTTAGCATGTATTAGCTTGGAGAGCTAACTTGGCTTGTTTGCTATATTACACGGACATCGCTGTGACCCTGAACGTCCTGCTGAACCACTTTTGCCATTGTGACACCAGAAATAATATGCCCAGAAGAATTTCCTGCTGCCAAAATCCAAGTGCTGAGATGGCAGATGCAGAGTCAGATTAATAATAATAATTGGACCCCAAGGTTGTTTAATGGTCAATCATGATACATCATATACACACACACAATGGCGTTCCATGTTGAAATTTATCCTCTACTTTTAACCCATCTGGCCATCCTTCTGGGAGCTGGAGCAGTAGTCAGCCTTCTATGGCGACCAGGAACTAAATGAAATCCAGTGAACCTGACAGAACAGGATAGACATACAACCAGGGACAACTGGGGAACCAGGAACACTTTGAGCTGGATTCAAACAGACAACCCGAGGGTTGACAGTCGACAGCTTAAACTCCTACGCCACACCACTTGTGTAGCAGGCTTTGTTCCTTTATCTGGCTCCCCATCCCTGTGACCCTCTACACAAACAGTAATATTGTAAAGCAACTTATTACTTTCGAATGACAATAACTACTAATATGTAATATATTACATTTTGAAAGTAACACTGGAAACAAGACACTGGTTTGAGAAAGATTTCTCTACTATTCGGTTGCTTCTCTTTGCGTTAAAGCTGTTCTCTTGAGCCCAGCTGGTGTTGTTGCCAGCCCTGGGTGGATATGTGCTGAATCAGATGGGAAGAATTAGTGTGCAAAACTCATTAGGCTCTGTACACAGCCAGAACCCAGAGCAGGCTCCAGTACAAAAGACTGTTGATTCGGGAGAATGTCTTTGTTCTCACAGAGGAGGAGAACACAAGATTCGTTAGGAGCCTGACATCTGTCTTCATTGAAGCATGCATGACACGCACACACACGCGCACCATAAACATTATGCACGGACTCATAAGCATCATGCTCACACATACAGGATAATATACACACACACTCCTAAGCTGGTGTACTTATCAGCCACATTCACACAACATGTATTCCTGAGCCATCTAATGAGCACTGTACCAAAGTCCAGGGTGCTCATTAGACGGGCGAGGATCTGATAGTTTGTGACTCTTGTTGACTGCTCCTCCCCTGCCATGCAAGTTGAGCTGGAGAAGTGACTCGACTGTGTCTGCTACTGTTAGGCTCTTGCAGTATAATCACCTCTCTGTCAGTGCTGCGAGACTGGGATGTGGAGTGACCACTTGCTTAGTGACTGGTGAACATGGATTTTTGGTAAATCTTCAATGAAGATATTTAGTGGAGTGAGGTGATGATGTGATATTTAGTTTGTCACTGTGTCATCACCTGCGTATATATTCTAATCAGAGAAAAGGCTGCTGCATCTTTTTGGACACTAAAGAATATTTTATGGAGCTCCTCTGTGAACTGTGATTCATAATCCATGTACACGTTTACAAATCTGTTTGAAACAGAGGTTGGTTTTGGAATAAATACAACATTACACAATGAAAGCTGTGAAACATCCAATAAAAGCATTAAATATACTCTTAAATCTAGATAATGATACAGTCGGCATCAAAATGCTCCATTCCTTGTTCTCTGAGTGGGCATGGATTATGAATCTGAGAGGGGGGGCTCGTAATCTTTAGCATTTTGTATTAAAAAGAAAGAGACATTCCTTTTTCTTAGTGTCATAATTCAGTCAAATAACACACGGGTGTCATACATATTATCCTGGAATCAGCACAACATGAGTACTCTTTCCAGTGACATGTGATTCTGTCTGTAAATGTCCATAATTCTGGTTAGAATTTATGTAAAAATGTGCTTGAAATCTTGACCCATAATCAACTTGTTTGGACATTTTTCTTCAGAATTCATAGTACACTCAAGGTTATACTGCTAACTGGAACTGGTAGCAGCTAAAGCAGGGCGAATCTTCATAGCACCGATTCATGAAGCTATCTCATAGAGAGGCAAGGTTCCAACCCTTCCTGCGAAATAAGGTCTCATGGTAATCCATCGGAAGGGAAGGGACTTCGCCTCTCTGTTCCATGGAAATGTTACTCTTCCTGTTTCCATTTGTCATCCCAAGTATTACGGCAACTTAAACCCAAGAAAATAAGAATTAATTAATCATTAGCATCTTATTGGAAATAAACCCTGCATCTGTAACATCTGTAACTACAGCAGCAGTTCTATAAATGAAGTCACAATGCTGCCATAAAAGGTAGGGAAGGTCATCTGTATGCTGTTGTGTCTTGCTGTTTAAGCCCTCAGTCTGTCAGTCAGTTAGCCATGATGTATAAGTGGACAGAACCATTCATGGTTTCACATTAGCACTGGAGATATGACAGAAAGCATGCCTTTATGCCAGTTCAGGCTTTGTGGTTTCATGCTTTAAAGCGCTCTATCTCTTTCTCACACACACATACACCCCCGCATAGGGCTTAAGGGCTCCATGTAACAAGCTTGCACTGTTCAGATAAGCCCATTTAGGCAGTGCTGGTCTAATTGAATTTGCCTGCTCCAGACTGAAATTAATGTGATTTGTGAGGTGTGTGTGTATGTTGGTGCAGAACGTGAACCTTGGCTGCTTTGGTGTCAAACAGGAATGTAATTTGTGCCCTCCAGAGATCCTGACTGTAGGGAGGGGGTGCGGAGCTGGCAGTGAGGCTCCGTGTTCGTCCATCTACACGCTGACAATGTCTGATCTGTCCTCCATCCTTTCATCTCCTCTCCTTTCCCATAAATCAGCTCCTTTTCCTGTTTTTCTAAAGCTCTTTTTATGAAGGTCCAGCTTGTCTTGTGGTACCGTCTTTCATCATATCATCATGTCCTGATATGCATTCAACACTCTATACTGTAATATATATAGTATGTTGTGTTGGTATGTGTCCAGGATTTGATGTTATACTTAAATTTCCTCACAAACAGAGATAACAGCAAACACAGACTCTCCTTGAAGTTCTTCATGGTTTTGTGCACATTTGTACACATGAAAAGTAACAGCAATAGACATGTTAAAGGGGTAGTTCAGTCTTGAAAATATGCTTATTTGCTTGAAGATATGAGAAGATTAATACCATTATCATGTCTGTATGCTAAATGTGAATCTTGGACCAGTAGCTACTAACTTAGTTTAGCATAAAGACTGAAAACGGGGAAACAGCTAGCCACTCCAAAGGTGACAAGATCCATCTGCCAGCTCACTGCCTGGCAACCTCACAATGACGAGGACACGATAATAAGCCCTCGTAACACTGCCACATGATGTTTTTACACTCTGTTTTTTGTACGAATTAAGCAATCGAGACATAACGTGATCATTTTATTGTCATCATTAAAGTCTCCTAGAAACTGCAAGAAGTTAAAGTAAGCGAAAGCCCCAATTTCTGTGGCCATTTGTACAAAGGTTTGCACTTATGAAAGCCCAGCTCTTGGAAGCATTACAGTCATTTATTTTCTTACTCTTTCTGCCTCTGTCACTGGTTTGATTTCTGTCTGTTTCCCACAAATGCTGTAAAGCAGAATACTCAATACTCAAGCATAATACCCAATCCAGAGAGAAAAACAAGGTAACCAGAAAGAATCAATTTATGAAGAAATGTTGGTTATTTCATTACATCCTTTCCTATCTAAAATTGCTTATCCAGCAAATGGCTTAGAGGATTTGTGGCTCTTACATCACACCGGGGCAGTATCAGTTTAACAGCCGATTTAGGAAATATGATATGAAAGGCCTCTTTTCTCATCATTCATCTGCTAATGGATCCGGAGTTAAACGGGCTGAATCTTCTACAATGGCGTATCTTGATTACCTTTACTACTGAGCGTAAAGTCCCAGAGACATGAACTGCTATTCTGAACTTCTATTTACACATACTTTGCAGTTTCAGGGATGTAGCGCAGCATGGGTTTGAGTGACACAAGACCTGTGCTGTACCCTCATGTTGTGCACGGTGGCAAAAATTACCTTAATTTATTCATTCTTGGCTGTGTATGTGGTTCGTGTGTGTAGAGTGCATGCATTTTGATGTGCAATTTGTTTTTGAGAGTCAGGTATGGTGCAACAGATGGCCTGCATGCAGTGTGTTTCTGTGCCCTAGGTGCAATTGAAAACACAGCAGTTTTTGTTGGCCAGTTTTTGTTGGCTCAGCTGGCCAGAGCTCACATTACTTTGCATAGGCAGAAAGTATCTTCATGGCGAGCTGAAAGAACACACACAGTCCATCATCTAGTTTCTGTCAAGGGAGCACATAATATATTACACTGATGCTGCTATTAAACATAAGCCACATACTTTTGGATACCTGCAGCTTTTGGGCTGTTTCTGAAATAAACCTGAGCACAAACACATTTGGAGATACTTTGACCATTTGAACTGCTTATACACATCTTGCTTTACTTTGACTGGTGTTTGAAATGTCACATGTAGCATGTAACATTACTAAATAATTTCCATATTCAGGTTTAGGTTAGTGTTATTAACAACTGGGCAGCCATCAATGGATGGCTGGTAGCATGTTCTGGGTCCCAAAGAGAGCTGCTGCTCCTCAGGCTAAAAGTTCCTCCCTAGTGAACGTCATTGGAAAGGGAGAGCTGAAAACAAATAAACAAAAAACAGAAAAACTACTAGAGACCACACCAAGGCTGCCATCCATGCAGTGTAATGCGAATACAATGAAAGTGTGAAACAATCGGTGTGAATGTGTGTGTGACTGGTTGAATTGGACTACTGTTAAAAGCTTAGATTACTGTATGGGAACCTTTTCGACGGTTGGAAAGCACTATGTAAGTAAGAGTCCACTCATACAACTGAAAATGTAAACAAAAAGCAAATACCTGTTCTTCAGTGGCATAATAACTATTCTTTGCTACATGTAAACATTGCGTTGTCAACCGTGGACTGGATATGATATAAAAATACTAGTATACAATACATACAGTACATGTTTACTTACTGTAAATACAGTAAGTAGTCCTGGTTTTATCATATAGATATGCTAAAAATGTTCAATGCTGTTTTCATTATGTTCTGTCTAGATGTCACTGAATCTGACAAGATACTAAGCAATATATCTGAAACAAGAGGCTCCATCTTTCTTTCTTTCTTAACCAGCAGCAGCCTCTGTCTTTCAAACAGGCAATTTGTTGTTTTTATAATATATAATTGGACCCTAATGGTCATTTAATGGTCAATCATGATACACATATACAGAGAACAATGCTCAAACACACATACAATCGTGTTCCACATTGAAATTTATCCTCTGCTTTTAACCCATCTGGCCATCCTTCTTCCCGAGGGGAGCTGGAGCAGTGGTCAGCCTTCTATGGCAACCGCAGACCAAGTCCAGTCCTGTCCTGGTCAGGGACAGGTCAGGATAGACACACAACTGGGGGCAACTTAGGAGTTCAGTGTCTTGCCCAGGTACACTTCGACATGTGGACAGGAGGAGCTGGAATCGGAACACCAACCGCAGGGATGACAGTCACATAACAACAGCTCTAATTCCAGAACCACAGCTACCTGACATATGGCCAGGAGCTGGATTCGAACCTCCATCCCCAGAAGCTCAACAGCTTAACCCCCCACGCTGCAGCCACCCCTATGCTCAGAGTTTACATCATTGTTTAACTATGCATGAAGTTTACATATAATTTAGAGGTCATGGTCTCAAAATATTGGAAAAACAGCTACCTAGATTAATTTCTCTTTGTCCAAAGTAGATAAAGTAAGTCTGGTGCCGACCTTCTTCCCATAATGCGTTCCTGTCTCCGTGGGATTGGGTTTTATTGGGATGATTAGCTCCCATCGATAAGGTTGAAGAGAATGGTCACAATGAGTCACAAGCTAAATCCCAAAAGGATCCAAATTCTGCAGCAATCTCAAAATGGGAAATTTCCTTAAGGGCCTCTGAGACAGCATGTCCCCTGGCCATCATAAAAATGATTATTCTAAGTCATGTTGTAATGACAGACAATGACTTTGTCCTCTAGACAATGGTGGCAGAAAGATAAGAAGCTATCTTTGAATGTTGCAGTCACAGCTGTACATAAAACAACATCTCTGTGTCTAATTCAGGGGCTTAATGAGACATAAAGTCTGGATTTCTAGACTGAATATGTCATAAAGTGTTGACAATTGGAGTCTTGTTGAAGGACACAGCCACTGTATTGTAAATTGTTTTATGGAGTATTCAGGTGATCCTCGTCAACTCAAAAGGTTGGAAATGTATAATGTGACCATGTGGTATTTACCAGGGACATACCATGTGGTCACATTATGCAAATCCAAAGTCAGGATTTAGAGTGCACCACAGCACAGAGACAGCACTGGTGAAAGTACTTGGCCCTGAACATCTCCGAAACACATTATCTAAAGATATAGTTTCTCTAGATGGCATTGCCCTGGCCTCCAGCATCACCGTAAGGAATCTTGGAGTTATTTTTGTCCTTTAACTCACATATAAAACAAATTTCAAGGACTGCTTTTTTTCATCTACGTAACATTGCAAAAATCAATCACATCTTGTCTCAGGAAGAGGCAGAAAAATTAGTCCATGCATTTGTTACCTCAAGGCTGGATTACTGCAACTCCCTATTATCAGGCAGCTCCAATAAGTCCCTTAAGACTCTCCAGCTGATTCAAAATGCTGCGGCACGTTTAC